>JARVGQ010001954.1:35969457-35983733 GCA_031762355.1 Hypsolebias martinsi | reverse complement strand
AATCACTCCTGAAACTTTTCTCCATCCACTCCATCCTGCCTGGACTCTCTTCTTCACCTCTTTCCCACACTCCCCATCTTCCTGGACAGTGGACCCCAAGTCCTTGAAGTCCTGCACCTGTGTGACCTCTGATCCTGGTAGTCTTGTGGTGTTTATGGTGATCCAAAGTGTTTTTCTCCGGATCATCATCAGTTTGGTGTCAAACTCGATACAAAAGGCGCCAAAATGAAAAACGTATTTCAAACCAAGGGCCAGTTTCAGTTGGAGACCTGACGTCTTTTCTTGGTTACAGGTTCCTCAACAAGAGTTTATCAGTTTAATTTAATGTTCTCTGTCACTTTTTTCCTCAACCAATTAGAAAAATATGGATAAATTCAAACAAATGAGTTTCGGCTCCAAAGTCGACCCACTGTGAGACGTCTGCACTAAATCAAGTATTCTCACTTTTTCAAGTAAAACGAGAAGCGCTTAAGATATTTTATTATTAAAATGTCATCTTGTGGGCCACATAAGATGATAACAAGGGCCATATTTGGCCCGCGGGCCTTGAGTTTGACTCATGTGATAAAAGGCTTATGGTCGTAACATGGACGCTGTTCTGTTGAGAAAACAGCGACACACTGAACGTGTCATGTTGAAGAGTAGAGGTTAGGAGTAGCTAATGTAGCTTTCCTTCATGCTGGTACATCATATTTTTCAAACAGCTGTTTCAAAAAGCCTGCAGAAGCAAGAAGTGCTCATTGGGCTGGTCTTTAGCCAACCTGGACTCTAAAACCCGTGAGTGGTGCCGTTCAGTTGGACATAGAGTCTCCAGAGTATCTGATGGACGTGACAACACGTTCAGTCGTTGTTAATGGAAAAAGACTTTGACACCTTCTCACTGCGTTTTACATCTCAAAGACAAACAAAACCCTCAACAAACTCCACGCCTCCAGAACCGTCTTCTGAATGTGGCCACGTTTCCCTGAGGGACGCCTACGCTCCAAACCAAAGGAACGTGCTCCGTGCGGACACGTTTGTGCGTTCGTGACTTTGCCTTTCTAAGAGAAAGCGGAAAACGCCGAGGTCGTCTGAAACCACCGTCTTTAGCTTTCTGTTTGCTCTGGCGTGGCTGAGTCATCCACCGCTTCATGCAGCTGGAACCAGATGTGAACTGTCTCAATTTTCAGCTCTGAGATGTAAAAAAAAGAGATGATCTGATGGTGAATCTTCGATGACCAAACACAAACCACCCGACTGGTTCACGTGTGGTACATTTTACAGGTCGGCAGCCTGAAGGACACTGCAGCCGCCCTGCTGCTTTATTCTCTCTCTATGGCAACCTTTGATCAGGGGGTTCAGCGGCTCGGCGCCGGATGGAGATGGTGGTTGGACAGATGTAATTGGAGGTCTTTTGTAGCCTCATGAAAGCAGAAAGCAGCCGTATTTGAAGTCATCCAGCAGCATGCAGTATTGATTTCCTCTGGGTCAATTCGAGCACTTGCTTGGCGAGGTAGAGACAACGGCAGGTCTCAGCGGGAGCTCGTTAACACCCGCAGCTCTGAAACATGTTGCAGCGAGATGCATCAGGACCGGCGAATGTAAAAGACACTGTTTGCTCTTAGCGGGAAGGTTCAGTCACAGCTTTATTTTTAGAACTAACGATTTAATGAAATGAACAGAAGACTGGAACATTAACGGTGGATGTGCTGATCGCTCACATGAAAATGTATTTTGCTTCCCAGTCCCCTGAATACTTGTTACCAGTCTTCTATAACTCCTGGATTAAGTGGGAGTCAGTTCTCTTATCAGAAACTGTAGGTATACAGATGTTTTTCAAGCTGCTTTGTGATCCTCTGGCTTGGGGAGTATTTTACAGCGATTGTCAGTGACTAGTTGGTAAATAATAATCATACTGAAGTCTTTAAAGTGTCTCTAAATGTTTACGGGACTTCTGTTTCCATGCATGAACTGAAAAGGTTAGTAGCCTTGTAGCTTGAATGATTTTTAAAAAACTGGTTACAGTTGTTTCTGGTGTCTCAAACCATTTTTGTCCGCCTTCACGAAGAGACCTGAAAATACCCTCCCTCCATCCGTCCAGCTTGTGAGCTGGATACCTTGACAAAATAAGCAACATGTCGACTTCCAGCTTCATCTAGGTGTAGGAACGGTCACAATTGAAAATAGGGCTGCCACGTCAAAATCCAAGATGGCCACCACCATAGGTAAACTGACCACCCCAGTCATTTGAGGAAGCTATGCTTTCTAGTTTTAATAGCACAAAAAAGTAAAGTTCCTTCAAATGATTGAGGTGGCAGAAGATTTATTTGTGGTGGTCATGGCCACCACTGGCCACCCCCTGGCCGCTGCTGCACTTAGTGATGGAAAAAACTGCTTAATCCACTCACCATGATCTGTCACTCTGCTCTGCCTCAAACTAAACATAAAGAAAATAAAGAAAATGGTTCCCTCTGTTCTTCTACTTGGTGTAACTCCTCCCCACTTGTATATCTTGCACCAGAAACATGAAGGTTTACTTATATTCCCTGTTCAAGTCCAGTCCAGAATTATAGTTTTTTGTTGTATGATAGAAGTACACACACAGCTTCTCATTTCATCAAAGGAGGTGGTCTCTTCTAGTTTTCTAAAAGTCTATGATGACCTTCCGTGCTGTTGTTGTGTTGATCTCCACTCAGCCAGTGGCTGGACTTCCTGTGTGTGGTGTGTCTCGTTCTGCGATGAAATGAGTCTGACTTTATAATGGTGTCAGTGAGCTGGAATGGTGTGCAGTCGTGTGTAAAGAGAGCAGAAAAGGAGTGGACTCAGTACACAGCCTTGAGGTGCGCCAGTCCTGACTGCAGTGGAGGTGAAGAGTTGGGTGCCTGACTTCACTGCTCGTGGTACAGATGTCATGATGGTGGGTGGAGGCAGTCCCCTAGTTGGTGTACCGAGCCACCAACTAGTTTTGAAGAGTCACAGCTCTGTAAGACACTGGCTTTTGTCCTAAATGTGGCTGCAAGAGGCCTTGCATCACCATCTTAAGCTGCTAATATACATGCACCCAGCTCATGGCAGGACTGTGATGTGAGTAGAGCAGAGTTTTTATTTATATCAATGCTTTCAAACTGAAAATGTCTTTAAGCTTTAAGAGGTCACTTTAAAAAAGTATTGCTTCGTGGCAGGAATGGCACAAGAGGAAGTGTTGTGCACGTTTCCTCTTATCTAAGCACTTTTAAAAGATTCTGAGCTCTGTGCAGTGATTCGACCTCCGTGGTTCTTCAGTCTGATTGGTCAGTCAGGTTGTTGGTAGAAACTCTGGGTCTCATTAACACCAAGCAGAGGTCTACGAAGGCCTCGGCTGAGCGTTGAAATAAGAATAATGGCTCTCTGTTCGTTGTTGCTGAGCGCTCACCGTCCTCTCTGGGAAAGAAAAGCATTAAAACATTAGTCAGTGCTTCTTTCACAGGAAATGTAAGTGATTTGATCGTGACGGGAAGAAAAGCCAATTAGAGCGGAGAAAAGGAACGGACTGTTTCTCTCCGTTTGTCTTACCTCACGACCTGCTTCATTACCAGCGTCTCACTTGTATTTTGGGCTTGTTAAATGTGTAGCTTGTGATATCTGGACAGTAAAAAACTCAAAGCGCTGTCACACATTTCTGTGCCGCTCCAAGCGCTCAGCTTTTTATCATTACTTTGACTGACTGACTCCACTTTATTGCCTTGTTATGGGGAATGTTTCCAACATTCACCAAAAGAGCATCCACTTTTAGCCTCGTGCAGAAATCACAGGTGTAGCTCCTACACATTTGGTCCAGACATCAGTGTTTATTGATGTCTGCAAGTCTGTTTAACAGTTTTAGAGGTTTAGACGAAGCCGTTTGGTGCATTTACCTTAGGATGTGTTGGACAGTAAGGATTTATACACTGTAATTCAAATTAACCAAATCCTTTATTGTCTCATAAATGAAGTCCTCAAGATAAATCCAGAATATTGTTCACATAGGAGGACCTATTCATGAACTGGACCAGAGGAACCATCAGTGTGTGTCTCCAAAGTAACAACTGCTTTATGTGAGCTTCACCAGCCTCTGGTCTTTGGTCCAATCCACTAAATGAACTGAGTATGTTATGAAGAAGCTCCTCTCTGTTGTGGCTCCTGCAGAAGTTTTACAACAGGACTGTGTAAAACAATCTGGTTTGGTCCAAATTGATCTCCTCTTTTCTGAAAGGAGGTGGCTTCCAGAACAACAACGCAAGAGATCGGAGCGTCTGAAATCTCCTCTCCCCCCAGCCACAGATGGTTGTGACCAGATGGGAGTGGGTTTTAATAACAGGATGAATATTTTAGTCTTGTTTGCTTGAAACTTTAATGTGCACACTCTGGTACGGAGACAACAGAGGTCAAAACTTCTGATGGCAGCAAGCCACTCCAGGTAGAAGACTCTTGACTCGGCAAAGCAAGAGATCAGAAGTGAACCAAAGCCTCAAGACGAAGCTTTCACGTTCAGCGTGTAGCGCTTTGTCTCTGTCCCAACGGTGAGCTTCCATGAAGGAAATCTCTCTCTTGGGTTAGCTTCACGCTGGATGATGGCCTCCACACTGTGTAACATATCAGCCAGATGATCTCTGCAGGTTGGGTGAGGACTTCAGGGAACACATTAACAATATGTGTGACGAGTCCATGATTTGATTGAGCAAGTCCAGGACCAGCGTGGTTTGGTTGACAAGAATCTGAAGCTGGACCGGCCGAAGGGTTCAGCTGTGATCTTGATGAGGGCGTGGAAACAACAGCGTGAAACCTGTGGCAGTGAATCAAGATCTTCTAGTGCAGCAGTGCCCAAAGTGGGGACTGAGATCCCACTTGGGGTCTTGAAGATCTACAGAAACCAAAAATATATCACCAATCTATCCATACTCGTTACAAAGTTTTAAATGTAATGGCTATACATACATAAAAGTGCTGGTGAAGATTCTCAGTCATCCAGGACATGATCAAATCAAAAAAGCATTCAATACAAAAACAACTGGACTTTATTTGTAACAGAAAACGTTTCGCGCTTCATCTGAAAAGCTTTCTCAATTCAAAGAAGCAGTTTGGGAGTGAGGCTTTTAAAGGCTAACACACACAATTCATTAATGTGAGTCAAACATTAATGTGAGTTAAACGTTTATTAACTTTGATTTAAATGTTTATTAGCACTGAGTTAAACGTTTATTAACATGAGTTAAATGTTTATTAACGTGAGTTAAACTTTATTAACATTGAGTTAAACGTTTATTAGCGTGAGTTAAACATTTATTAACATTGAGTTAAACGTTTATTAATGTTGAATGAAACATTTATTAATGTGAGTTAAACGTTTATTAACTTTGAGTTAAATGTTTATTAGCATTGAGTTAAAAGTTTATTAACGTGAGTTAAACTTTATTAACATGAGTTAAACATTTATTAACGTGAGTTAAACATTTATTAACATTGAGTTAAATGTTTATTAATGTTGAATGAAACATTTCTTAATGTGATTTAAACGTTTATTAACGCCGGGGACACGGCATCCTCTCAGGGTTAGTAGAAACTCCTGCGGCACTGGCGTTGGTCATCGACTGACTCAACACTCTCTGCCGGCCAATGTCTCATTTCTGCTCCTTCCAAACAGACTCGACGTTCATTAGAAGAAGGCGTTGGACTTATTGTCCATTAAGGCTCCAGCTGATGATTAATCTGAACGCTGCTCAGACCCTCTTCAGTAGAAGCAGAGTTGAATTTTCACGACAGCTGATGATTTTATTTCCTCTCCTCCTCCATGGAAGCGCTGGCGGCTCTGGTGGCTTCAGACGATGTTGTATTAATCGTACGTTCAGAAAAGGCTAAAGGCCTCATTAAGCTCCTCAGATCGATTGCAGCGGCTCGTTGCTGCAGAGCTGATTCATTCTTTTAATTCGTCGGCTCGTTCCAGAACGCCGGCTCCGCTCGTCCGTCAGCAGAACTTCTCTTTAAATAAATAATCAGGCCTGAGGCCGGCTGTGGGAACAGGACGGGGAGATGTGATTTGGAGCTTTCTGGGTTTGACTGTTGAGGATTTAAAATATGTGGCTTTAAGACTGTGAGGAAAACAGGCGGTTGTTTACCTGTTTACCTGTTTACCTGCTCATGGCTACTCAGAATTACAACGAAGCTTTCGCACGTCTTGGCTGCGACGGTCCTTTCCTGCCAGATTTGAAGACAAGCTGCAGGATGAGGCCGCTGAGCTCAGGCTTTTCACCAGAGCTCTCGGGTTCATTGGTCACAAGTTATTTTGCTAACAGAGCGACAGATGCCTGACATGGATGCATGTTACTCAGAGATGCCATCATTTTGAAAGCGTAACCCTGAAGCAGCTTGTTCTTGTTCTGTGTTCAGCTGGAGTACACGGCCCGGCTGGACTTCCTGTGGCGAGTCCAGGCCAAGGAGGAGATCAACGAGATGAAGGAGCTGCGAGAACACAACGAGAACATGCTGAGGAACATCCTGCCCAGCCACGTGGCACGCCACTTCCTGGAGAAGGACCGGGACAACGAGGTCAGCATGAAACCTGCTGACTCACCTTCCTGACCGAAGGCTGACTCAGCGTTTTCCTGTCTGTAGTTTCTTGTATCTGAAGTATTTCTCTAGACTGTTTTTCACTCGTTCATAAATCAGAATGTTTGGCTCGTCCAGGAGCCGCTGACGCTTTTGCTTTTTGTCACGTTTATACTTTCCAAAATAACATTCCTCGTAGAATGACATCAAAACTCTTCAGCTCCTACAAAAGCTTTGTTCTCTTTGAAATCGGCTTTAGCTACTTGCTCGGCTTTTGGCTTCCTAAGCTGCATTAGCATTTAGTGCTTGGTATGCTACATTAAGCTTTTATTTACTGTTACAACACTTTAACTATTTGTTGTTACCTTTTTTGCAACTTTTATCTTTAGGCAACAGTTTAGCTACTTTCAGTCACTGTTTTGCTAGCTTTAGCTACTCTTGTGCTCCTTTCGGCTTCAATCCCCTTTTCTGTTGCTTTTAGCTACAGTTGTGTTGCTGTTAGCTTTTAGCTACTGTTCTGCTGCTTTGAGCTAGTATTGTGGTGCTTTTTGTCTCAGTTGTGCTGCTTTTAGCAGCTGTTATGTTAGCTAATATTCTACAGCTTGAAGCCAGTGTTTTGCTTTTAGTCACTTTTGTGCTACTTTTAGTTTTAGCTACTATTGTGCTACTTTTAGGTACAGTTATGCTGTGTTTAGCTTTTACATACTGTGTTGCTTTTGGCTTCTAGCCAATATTGTGCTGCTGTTAGCTTCTAGCTACTGTTGTGCTACTTTTTGCAGCAGTTATATTATCTAATGTTCTACCCCTTTAAGCTAGTGTTTTACTGCTTTTAGCTACTATTGGTTTGCTTTTAGCTTTTAGCTACTATTGTGCAGTTTTTAGGTACAGTTAAGCTCTATTTATATTTTATGCATTGTGGAGTTTTCAGTTTCTAGCTACTGCTCTGCTGCTTACCTAGTGTTGTGCTGTTTTTAGCTTCTAGCTACTATTGTGCCACCTTTTTCTGCTGCTATGTTAGCTAATGTTCTACCTCTTTAAGTTAGTGTTTTACTGCTTTTAGCTAGTATTGTTTTGCTTTTAGCTTTTAGCTACTATTGCATTGCTTTTTGTCTGTTGTGCTGGTGAGCTACATATTTGCTACTGTTAGCTACTGTTGGGCTTTTGTAGCTGTTTTTCCATCATCTTTAGCTCTTAGATTGTGTTCTTTTGATTTTTAGCCTCTGTGTTGCTTAACCTTAACAACACAGTTTTAGCTTCTTTAGCTATTTTAACAGCTGTCAGTTGCATTTAATATCATCTGTGTTTAGTCTGACCTGCTGTTGGTTCAGCTTCAGCAGTCAAACGTCCTCAGATCTATTTTAGATTTTAAAAAGTTCAGCTGATATGAAGCAGAACATTTAAAAAGTTCAGCTGATATGAAGCCGAACGTTTAAAAATGTTCAGCTGATATGGAGCAGAACGTTCAAAAATGTTCAGCTGATATGAAGCAGAACATTTAAAAAGATCAGCTGATATGAAGCAGAACATTTAAAAAGATCAGCTGATATGAAGCAGAACATTTAAAACAGTTCAGCTGATATGAAGCCGAAGGTTCAGAGGCCGTGTTTGAACCCATGCTGACCGCAGAGCTGCTCAGAACCTCCACTTTGACATCTCCACACCTCCGGCCTTGTTCTCAGAAGCACTTGGAAATTAAAAACCTGCTTTCATCGCCGTTCTTTTCATCCACTTCATTGAATTCGCTGAGCTTTGGTTTTTTTTTCCAGCCGGCCAAGAAAACGTCTGTAATTGCTTTTCAAAGCGTGTTGAGCGAGCGGAGAGCGAACGGTCGGGGCGGTCCATTCAGGCGGAAATCTCTGCTTTGATTTGATTTTAATAACATGTTGTCGTCGGCAGCCCAGCGCTCAGCCAGCCGGCTCGCAGTGACTGAGCTGCCCTCGGCTGTGCGTGGAGTCAAACTTCGGCTCCTCTCTTGCCCTTTAGCCTTTCACATGTGGAAGCTCTCGAATGGAACCGTTTTTTTTTTTACCTTTTTTGATTTAAAACAACCAAAATTAATCGAGCGTTTATTCAATTTAAAACAAAGTGGCAAACAAGCCAGCTGAAACAGTCTTGTTTTGAAACTTTTATTTTATAGACCAATGCAAGCTTTTATTTTGAAACTCCCTGTTACAACCTCTTATTTTTTGACGTTTGAGTTCTACAGTCTGCAGACGCTCTTGTTCAGTTCTCCTCCATTTAAAAGTTCAGATTTTGATCAAATATTTCAAATTTTGCAGAATTTCTGGAGCTTCAGAATTTGCTGAGTCATTGGTTGCCATGGTGATTCCCGCCTCTACCGGGCACCCAGAGACTGAACCTCTTAAAATAAGAAATCTTCTCACAGTTGAAACTAAAAAGACTCATTCCTCATTAAACTGTTAAAGAGCTCACTTTGTTTAGTTTTTTGGTTTTAGGAGTCGTAAAAAACTAAAACATAAAACAGGCGAAAGTGTGATTTTATCGAACCAGAGCTGAAGACTCGAGAAAAGCTTCTGAACTCAGAAATATACTTTGGTTAATCAACACCACTAAAAAGTTTATATATTAAGCTGCTTTATCTGTTGTTGGTTTTTTTTATACACAAACTATGATAAAAAGAGTGAATGCTGATGCTGATAGCTGAACGACTGCTGACAATTGCTGAAAAGGCTGAAACTTAACCATTGAAGCTAAAAGAAGCAAAGCACTAGCTAAAGATTAGGAAGCAAAATGCTAGCTAAAAGTAGCAAAATGCTGAAACTTAAACCTAAATGAAGCAAAAGGCTAACACGAGAGCTAACAGTAGCCGAACTAAGACAGATTCTTGTTGTTTCTGTTCCTGTTTGTCTGCTAACTGTTCAGCTGTTCCTTTTTCTTGTTGTCATCTCACGTCCTGCAGGTCTTGAACAGTCGCAGGTCACTTTGCGATCACGTTTTGATGTTTTCTCAAAGCCGCAGGAGGAACCTGAACCTTAGAGAATAAATGAAAGAATAACGGGCGAGTCGTACGAGCGGCACTTCAAAATGCTTCTTCCATCTCGTTGTAGCAGAATATGTGGTGAGGAGCTGCCGACCGGCAGGAGGAGCCTTTTGGCCGAAGCTCCATCGCCGCTCTAAAGAGCTCCTCTCCATCCGAGCTCAGAACTCTCCGCACCAAGTAGTTGCTCGTTGTTCTGGATTAACAAACTTCCTGATGATCGTGCGGTTATCACATGTCGGAGTCAAATCGCCGTGTTGTTCGTCTTTGTCTACCCCGATGCTCTTTCAAAATAAATCTCTGCTGAATCATGACTGTCAGGAGGAGACGATCTCCTCGGCTGCTGAGCCAGTCCAGAAGACGAGGAACAAGATTAAAAATGCATCAGTCAGACGAGTGTAGGTCCTAATTCTGGTTGGAGTATTGATCCAGCTGTTTGCAGCATCAGGACCGCGCCGCTGGGTGTTTCTGACAGCCGAGATCTTCTGTTTCCTCCGATCACTTCAGCAGATGTCAACATCTGCAGGCCTTTAGCTCAGACGGAGCAACGTGGTTTTTGATCAGGTGATCGTCACCTGTCACCTGCAACAGAGTTCACCGCATTCCATAAGGTTACAAGTGTCATTTGACCTTCCCTGTTAGCCAAATATCTCATGAACCAGTTGAAGGATTTGAATATGACTTTCGGCAGTCTCCAGCTGATTACGTTTTTGTGCCAAGATGGCCGCCACATCTTGCTCGTTCTGCTGAGAGACACGATACGAATAAGAAAATAAATGTTGAAGAATTATTCAGCAGAATGTGTCGGAGAGAAGCAGCTTTTCATTTTTTCATCTGCGTTGATGTTCGGCTGGTTTTAGCTGCAGCGGGGGTTAGGAGCTAAAGGTGGCTGGTGTTCGACTTCATGACGGTTTGGCTTATTCAACTTCCTGCCGAGGCTCGCTGCGTAACCATGGCAACCAAAGAGAAGGAAAGAAATGGCTGCAGGGGATTTCTCTGTATTTTATTCATGTGTCGTCATGTGAACGGTCTGAAGTCTGAGATCAGGCCCGGTGGACCCGGGTTCCCTCCGCCTGGCGCAGAACCCAGACCTGCCCTGAGGTGTATTCAAGCAGCAACCATCCAAATTAAATGCTGACTAACGTGGTCTCAAAGTGACTCAGCTAAAGAAGCAGACAAGTTCAGTGAGGCCAGGTGTTGCCAGGTTCCCAGTGTGGAGTTTGGCTCCGCCCATCAGGCGTGCAGAACATCAGCAGGATGTTTCACACGTGTGTCACTGGATCGTCTCCTGAATTATTAACTCTGAACTCTCTGCTCATCGCCCTGTTGTTCCAACCCCCATAATGACAGGATGATCACTGCTGTTCACGCTGCTTCCGGTCAGCAGGCCTGCTGAGCTGCATGTCATGGAGCAACACTGCCCCCTGCTGGAGGAAGCTGGAGCTCCACTGGATGTTTCTGGAAAACAGAGCGACACTTTCAAATGAAGCACCGGTTCTGTCTTTGACTGCTTTGGAGTTTCACTTTGTGTGTTTTTGCTCGTTCACCTCTGAGGGATGTCCAGTCCTTCCTGCAGGACACCTGCGCATGCACGGGCACATGCACATGCAGATGAACATACACAGCTGGTGCATGTTCACAGGTAAACTCATACAGGTGCAGTTAATTACGAGGGTCCACGGCTTTTAGACACCCATCGAATGCAGATGTGTTGTGGTTCAGTCTCCGTCCGTGCATCCGTAAACGTTCCTGTCCTGCCCATAACTTCTGATCCATCAGCTTCAAGGTCAAGGTCACAAGTCAAGGTTAAAGGTTATACCGGGTTATAAGGGTAACTGCCAATGATTGCTCTAAGTGGCTGCATCTGGACATGTCTCCTGAGCAGCGTCTTCAGGTCTGATCATGGACTGGGAGGTCCAGGCTTACAAGTCGTTCTTATAACGATTCGGTCCCACGAGTCTCTGAGCCGCCTTCCATCCTGTGAGTTGTTTGGGCCGTTGTTCCCGGTTGAATACTTCCTGATGAGACCAGCATGAGAGCTGGAACGACCCAGAGAGACGAGCCAAAGAGGTCCTCTTCCAAACCACCTGTCCTCCCTGTCCAAACTGGACACAGTCCTGTCCTCAAGGGTGTCTCTTGTCCTTGATGAACAAGGTTCTTTTCATCGTTTTCTCCTTCGTCTGACATAGTTAGGGGGTTTCTGGACATCCTGGACCTTCAGCCTCCCTCTGCTGCTGATTCAGATTCAGATGTCTTAGAATCATCAGCAGCACAAGAATCAAAATGTTTGTTTCAGGAGAAGCAGCTGCTGACTGAAGCTTGTCTGTCCCTCACAGGAGCTCTACTCCCAGTCCTACGACTCTGTGGGCGTCATGTTCGCCTCCATCCCAGGATTCGCCGACTTCTACTCGCAGACGGAGATGAACAACCAGGGCGTGGAGTGTCTGCGGCTCCTCAATGAGATCATCGCTGACTTTGATGAGGTGAGGACTACAGCAAGCAGCCGCTTCAGATTGTAGACCCGGAGCAACCTGCAGAAAACTGTTTCATGTTGTGGGGTCTTTAAGTGAAACGTTCAAACAGATTGACAGTTGATTTAGATGTTTATTCTTTGTCAGAAAATGCTGCTGTTATTGTTTTTTCACCCTTTTCAACCTTTTATCATCAGTTGGTGAACATCTTCAAATACATGTCTGGTTTAGACCAAAACATAGACAGACTCAGGTCAGAGTTTGTTTGTTTGTTTGTTTGTATATTATTAATTTCAAGTTAAAAGAACACAGAATACTATTTACAACAACATGATAAAAGAAAAAAAAATATATATATGAAATGAAAGGAAGCAGAAGAAGATAAAATCTTTTTTTTGTCTGCCCTTTCTTTAACAAACAACTCAAACAATTTTTTTTCAAACAGAATAATCCATAAAATAAATATAGACTACACAAAGTAACTCATCGCACTTTACCAAAAAAATATTATTATTATTTTTTGATACTAACCAATTAGATGTATTTTTCCAAAAACATTATTTTAATCATTTTCTTAAACAAGGTCAAAGATTCTGCAGCTTTGATATTATTTTCTAAACTATTCCACAGACTTATTCCATAAATGACAGTAGACCTACTTCTTAAACTTGTTCTATGCTGTGGCATAACAAAAATATCTGTACCCTTCAGATTATAAATACTTTTCCTTTTAACAAAAAACGTTTGGATATTTGAAGGCAATATGGAGATTTTAGCTTTGTATAATATTAAGAGAATATTATAGTTAACCAACTCATAAAATTTCAGTAATTTCAAATTGCAAAACAACACGTTTGATGGATGGAGATAATGTTTACCAGTGATAATCCTTATAGCTCTTTTTTTTATTTATGATCAGGGTCTGTTCAGAAGGAGTTTAGAGCTGTGGGTCCAGACTCTTACATCAGGTGCTTTAAAGGTCTGGATGATCTCTAGTTTTGGACATTTGAACGGGTCTGAATTTGGTAAATATGAAGTGATGTTCCTCCATCACATCAAGATAAAAAACAGTTAACTCAGAAAAAGCAGGAACATTATCCCATCTGGCCTGGAAACTTTGAGGAAGCTGGTAATTGGCCTGTCATGATTACATATTTTGCTGGGCGATTAACTGTCTCAGACATTATTGTGATAAATGATAATATTGTTTGGAGACCGTTTTAAACTAATGTAATGATAATGACATAATAAAGCCTTATGTATAGATGCATGTGTAGGTTGTCTGAAGCTAAAAACTGTATCATCGCTACACTGACCAACCTCTGTGAGATACTTTTCTACTTTATGGACTGTGTGGTGTTTGAGCCTCTATAGAAATCTTTTTAATCTCTGTGTTCTTGTTCTTTTTGTATGGACCACATATTGTGTCTGAAACAAAGTAGATGAGATGATGAATGCAAGTGCATCCTCTCAAGGATCAATAAACTTTAATTTCAAAAGAACACAACACTGGAACTGGAACACAAAATAAAACAAAAACAAAAATAAAATGGACTCTCAGTCTCCGTTAACAAAAAATGTACTTGAATAAAAACTACATACAAAAAAAAAAGTACATTCAACCAAAACAGTATGGATTATGAAGTCTGTAAACTAAATTGCTGTTCAATAAAATAATAATCATTAGTTTTATATAGAGAAGACGGGCAAAACTGCCAGTTTCATATACCGGTACATAAAGTGCAAACTAACCAAAGCAAACTGCATTTAAAGAGGAGCAGCTGCCTCAACAGTCCATGAGCAGATGTGTAGCTGCTTTAGTGTGAGCAAGAAATACCAACATGTTGAGTTTGTGTGGCTTAAGGCAGGATCTCTCTTAAGGAGTTGAGCCTTTTGTCGTCCAGGGTCTTCAGTAGGAAGACAGACACGAAGGAACAATAAAGCTGATAAATGGAATTATTGACCACATTTTAATTTATCATGCAATTAATTGATTTATTGTTTATCACAACAGGCCTAGCTGATAAACAGTAGGCAGAGGTTTAACAGAAGCTTCTGCAACAATCATCACCTAAACATCCATCCATCCATCCATTCTCTTCCACTTATCCGGGGTCGGGTCGTGGGGGTAGCAGCCTAAGTAAGGATGCCCAGACTTCCCTCTCCCCAGCCACTTGGACCAGCTCCTCCGGGGGAATCCCAAGGCGTTCCCAGGCCAGCTGAGAAACATAGTCCCTCCAGCGTGTCCTGGGTCTTCCTCTGGGTCT
>JARVGQ010001954.1:35622563-35633353 GCA_031762355.1 Hypsolebias martinsi | reverse complement strand
AAGCCATTTAAAACAACCACAGCTGCAACAATGTGCTGTACACATGAAAAAAGTACGTAAAATAAAATAAAAAAATCATATTTTTATTAATTATTAATTATGATGCGATCGTAAGTCCAGGTTTACGTAAGTCGGATGATACGTAACTCGAGGACTACCTACTTTGAAAATAGGTCAAACTTTGCTCAAGCCTAGTGTAAAGGTTAGCAGGGCATCTGACTCACGAGGAGGCAACGTTCCAGTTTAAATTAAGAAAATGTAGTTTTAATTTGACCCCATCCTCTCATGGTGCTGTTTTAAACGTAAAACCCACGTGCATGAAGGCAACGGGAGATGCCTAGTAAAATAAGTACTAAAGTTTATTTTTAAATAAACTAAAGAAAACGCTGACGGGGCAGCAACAACTTACTTTGAGGGAGATGACAGAGGAGCAGAGCATGTAGCCTTAGGAAGACAATCCACAGACAAATGACAGAACACAGGGACACTGAATAAATCCAGATACTGATGAGACAGAATGATAAACACCTGGAGGGATTGAGATTAGACACAGGTGTAACAGGAGCTGATCCACGAGGACGAGGAACACTGAGGGGTGCACGGAACGGAACAGTGAAGACCGGACGAAACACATCCTTATCGTGTTTGGTCAACTTTTTGGCCTGCTCCTTACAACATCAGCTAACTTATACCTTACTAAATATTTTAACAATCTGCAAAACATTAAACTCATTTAGGACTAAAAAAAATTAGACTTAGAAGTTGTATCTTATACTTTTAACTTTTTCCTCTGAAATGAAAAGAGAGCTCAGATCCTTAGATCTTACTTCAGCACATTTACCTTTTAGTTACTATTTTAATTTTAACTTAGCTACTGATTTGCTAATTCTGGCCTCAGTTTTGTTTGCTTGATTCTAGCTTTTAGCTACTGTGAAACTACTCTTTTGTAGTTTTAGCTTTTGTCAACCTTTTTTATGTTGCCAAGTTTACCTTGTATTTAGCTCATTTTAATACCTAGCTTCTGCTGTTAGCTTTAGCTCTCAAATCAAGTGTTTTGATGGTTTTAGTTTGTATCTATTCTTTAGCTATTATCTGCCATTTTGCAAAATTTAGCTACTGTTTGTTGGTTTTTGCTTTTATTTTTTAGTATTTATTTATTTATTTGCTAATTTTGATTTTTGTTTCGCTAATGTTACCGTTCTGTAACTGTCTGTTGTGTTTTAGCTTTTAAGTAATGTTTTTTCAGGCTTAGCTTTTAGCTAACATTTTGTAATTTTAGCTACTGTTCTGTTGGTTTTAGCTTTTGGTATTTGTTTAGCTTATTTTGATTTTTTTTAACTGTTATTTTACCGTTTTCTTTGTTTTAACTTTTAAAGAATGTTTTTCTGGTCTTAGATGTTAGCAGTTGCTTTGATATATTTAGCTACTGTTCTGTTGGATTTAATGTGGCCTACTATTTTTTGTTTTACGTTTGTTGTGCTAACTTTTACTTTTAACTTTTGATAAGCTAATTTTAGCATTTAGTGATTTTTCAGTTTTTTTTTATTTTAGCCACTGCTTTTGCTAAATTTAGTTTTTAGCTAATGTTATTGTTTAAAATTGAGGATTTTAGTCACTGCTTTTGCTAAATTTAGTTTTTAGCTAATGTTATTGTTTAAAACTGAGGATTTTAGTCACTGCTTTTGCTAAATTTAGTTTTTAGCTAATGTTATTGTTTTAAATTGATATTTTAGACACTGCTTTTGCTAAATTTAGCTAATGTTATTGTTTAAAATGGAGGATTTTAGTCACTGCTTTTGCTAAATTCAGTTTTTAGCTAATGTTATTGTTTTAAATTGAAGATTTTAGACACTGCTTTTGCTAAATTTAGCTTTTAGCTAATGTTATTGTTTTAAATTGAGGATTTTAGACACTGCTTTTGCTAAATTTAGCTTTTAGCTAATTTATTGTTTTCAATTGAGGATTTTAGTCACTGCTTTTGCTAAATTTAGCTTTTAGCTAATGTTATTGTTTTGAATTGAGGATTTTAGTCACTGCTTTTGCTAAATTTAGCTTATAGCTAATGTTATTGTTTTAAATTGAGGATTTTAGACACTGATTTTGATCATTTCGACTTTTGTTTTAGCTTTAACAAGTTAGTTTCAGCTTCAATAATGGTTAGTACAATTTTCAGCACTTACCATGCACACTGCACTTCTGATTTGGGAGGTTTTTAGACGAGGACATTTTACAGCAACTTTCATTTGAGACTGTCCTAAAAGAATGGGAACAGTTTTTTTTTTAACCTCTCATTAAAGCATTTAGTTAAACCGTTCAGCTGGTGGTATGGTTCCCTTCTGTGCACTTAATTCCCTGTTCTGTCCTCTTCAGAACTGTGGTTTGCCTGTTGGTGCAACCAGCGTGTCACGACAGATAACAGCTGATGGGCTGCACCATCTACGTATGATGGTTTTCACATCAGGTTGTGTTTGTTAGAAAGAGAAACTCACACAGTCACAGAGGTGCAATGGCACAAAAGAAGAGTTCAGTAGGATCTGAAACATTTTCTTGTTCATCTACCTGAATAATCTGGTTCTAGTGACTGTTCCCTGTGGACACAACAACTGTATGAGCTGCATTAAAGGCTTCTGGGATGAAGAGGAGCAGACTTCACAGCTGCCCTCAGTACAGGCAAACCGCTACACACGGCCTAGCCTGCGCAATGAAACAGTGTTGGTGATTTAGTAAAGCAGCTTATGAAAATTCTCCTCCAAGCTGCTCCTGCTGATCACTGCTAAGCTGGACCTGAAGATGTGTCCTGTGATGTCTGCTCTGGAAGAAAACTGAAGGCCATCAAGTCCTGTTTGGTCTGTCTGGCCTCTTACTGTGAGGAACACCTTCAGCCTCATTATGAGTCAGCTCCACTTCAGAAACACAAGCTGGTGGAGCCCTCCAAGAACCTCCAGGAGAACATCTGCTCTCGTCATGATGAGGTGATGAAGATGTTCTGCCGCACTGATCAGAAGTGTATCTGTTCTCTCTGCTCTGTGGATGAACATAAAGACCACGACATGGTCTCAGCTGCAGCAGAAAGGACTGAGGATGAATGGATGATGGATGAATGGATGGATGATGATTGATGAATGGATGGATGAATGATTGATGGGTGATGAATGGATGTATGTAGTGGATGGATGCAAAACCTTATGTGTCATTTTCACCACTTATTGTCTGTCAACAGATCGCAATTGTAAACGAGTCTTCGAGGCTCAATATGACTTATCTGTTTAAATAAAGGTTGAATGAAAATGAATGTATGATGGAAGGATGGATGATGATGGATGGATGATGGATGTATGGATGATGGATGGATGGTGAATGGATGTATGTATGAATAGTGGATGGATGCATAGATGATGGATGTATGGATGATGGATGTATGGATGATGGATGGACGATGGATGGATGGATGATGGATGGATGATGGATGGATGATGGATGGATGGATGATGGATGGATTGATTATGGATGATGGATGGATGGATGGCTGGAGGATGGATGGATGTATGATGGATGGACGCAAGGAGTCTCACCAGTTTTCTGTTCTGAGGAAGGTGAAGCGCTGCCTCCATCTACAGGCAGAGTTAAGGAACTGTTTGTTTGTTGTTTTTGTTTATTGTTTACGTTTTCCTCTTCATCTCATCTAGATTTTCTCCATTAATCTGTTTATATTAATCCCAAATATTCCCAAAGATTTTTTTTTCAGTGATCTAGTATTTATTCAAGGATAACTTTTAACGTTGTTTTTGAGTCCTTTTAATTACTCATGTTCCAAAAATAAATGTACTTTAAATTTATATGAATCCAAATAAAAAATAAAAATAAAATTTAATGTTTACCTGTGTTTTATCTGTCACATGACAAATCTTCAGTCTTGAAGCGCTCGGTGTCTTTCTTTATCCTAAAGGACATCGTTCTCTTCTTCGTTCTGTTCACTGGTGACAACATGCTCGGCTTGTTCACAACATTACAACATTACAACATGTGTCGTTTGGTTTTTGTAACTTTCATATTTTTTAATCAAACTTTATTTACTTTTTTCATTGAAGTTAACAGAAAACATTTTAAATCCTTCAAGATCTTTGTGCTCTTTATCTCAATTTTTTGTTCACGTTACGCCTTCACTTTGTCTTTTGTCTCCTCGTGGGTTTGGTTTTGTTCTTCTATGGCCTTCTTGTGTCTTAATGTTCCAAATTAGATGTTTCATCATTTCTTCAAGGTTATTGTTTCGAGAACAAAGTTTTGTCCTTTTCTATGTTTCCAGCTTCTGTTGCAATGAAAACTCTTCAAGGGAAGTTTCCTGCATTTATTTGTTTATTTAAAGTTTATTCATTAAAAAAAATACAAAACAATCCCATAAACGATAAGAATACAAAATATAAATTGAACAAGTTTGCAGCATCATCTTCTCGTGTGAACGAGGCGCGCCACTCTTTCATCCAGCCTGCCTCTTCCATGTGATCCTCCCAGTCAACCAGTTTCATGAACACAGCCTGTAGGTGTTTGATTTGTTATGAAGCTCTCTGCACGTCCTGCTCAATGACTGAGAGAACCTGGAGGCTGATCTTCACGCTGCCCTCCTGTCCATCCTGCAGCTCTCCTCAGTTGTGCTTCAGTCTTACACCTGTTTCCAATTAGTAATCACCCAGGCTGCTCCTTCCCTCTCACCTCCCTCCACCTCCACCAGCGGTTCATTGTCCAGACCACTCTTCCCTCCTCTGCTCCTCTGTGTTTATTTGATGCCACGTCAGCTTTTTGTTTTTATTTATTAATAAACAATCTTCACTTTACTCGAGCTCATCGTGTCTGCCTGCATTTCGATCCACCCTTTCATCGATCATATATACACATGTACTCCTACACCTTTTGATACAGAGGAGCAGTGGCTCAACTCCGAGCTGAGGCCCCACCAGCACAGAGGAGGCTCATTTTGGCCGATTGTATCAGGATCTCACTCTTTCAGTCGTGATCCAGACCTCATGACCACAGGTGAGAACTGGGATGGAGACAAACCAGTAGATCCAGAGTTTTCCCTTTTGACTGAGCTCTTTCTTCACCACAACAGACCGAAGCAACGCCCTCATTACTGAGGATGAGGCCCCAACCTGTCCATCCATCTCCTGCTTCCTCCTCACTCAGGAACAAGAGGAAGACAAGATCAGCTGAAATCAGTTTGACATCATCAGCTAAAACAGTTTAAAGAAACACCTTTTACATTTTTTAACTACGAGGGACCCAGTCTACAGATGATAAATGATGATGACGATGATGAAGAACGATGTGCTGACTGAATGAGGCGACGCTTTAAGAGTTCCTGGATTTTCCTAAAAGATCAGTTTTACCTCAGAGCAGCGGCCACATTTAACACCTCAGGTCTGTTTCTGTTCAGTTCTGAGGACGAGTCACCTCCGTGATGCAGCTGTTGTTGCTCAGCTGTTGTCTGGATAACACACACACACACACACACTGACCTGTGAACTCCTGCAGACCTGGCCATGACCTGAGTCAAGCCCCACAGATCGGATGACATCCACGTTTTTTACACTTCGACCTTTAAAGTCAGAAAGTTAAACATAAAGCATCGTTTAAAACATCATTTCACACCAGATGTGACAGATGTGTGATTCTCCTTGTGATATTTTGCCATAGATGTTTTTTTTTTTGGTATGTGTTTGTGTGTGTGTCTGATTATATCTTGTAACATGTGAGGGAAACTTGTTTTAAAACTACATTTTCTCTTGTTTTATTCAGTTCAATTCAAGTCAAAACACTAATAATCCTAAAGGGAAATCACGTGTTGTCGTAGCTCATCGTCCTGGTTTCATTCAAGAGATGTTAGAAGCTGATGGGCAGGAAGGATCTCCTGCAGTGAATCTGAAGAATCTGGCCACAGATACCGATCTGTCCACCCAGAGATCCCGTGGGCCTCTCGGTCCTCCTGGGCAGCAGGACCGCCTGAATGCCGGGCAGAATTCCTCCCTGAGCGATGGTCACTCAGTCTGCAGAGCTCCTCGTCACCACAGGCAGACAGCTGGAGGTGCCGGGGGATGATCTCAGTCCTCTTGATGTCACGAGCCAAATTCCCCAACAGCCCCAGGATCTCAGCGGCCAGGCACTCGAGCACCGCCGCCAGCTTGACGGGAATTCATCCACGGCACCTCCTTTTCATCTCATTTGGTATTTGAGGTAGGTGAGCTTTTGAGATGTTAATCAGCTGCTCCTGGTTGTTAAAAATAACACCTGGTTGCCATGGTTACACATCATAACAACTGCCCCAAATTAAAAAGTTTTCAGTAAAAAAACCTTCCAGCTGCACAGCATCTGATACCAGAGTAAACAATCATCTTGAAAAAGTGATTTACATCCAGAAAAAAAAGAGAAATTAAAGTTTTCAAAAGCGATAACTCAGGATGAATGTCGAGCTGCTCCAACAAGCAGCCCCCCCCCGAGCGGTGCCATATTACAAAGCAATATAAAAAGTTTCACTCACAAAAATTTGCACAGAAATGAGATAAAATCATGTAGAATGATAAAGACATGAAAAAAGAAACATAATAATTTTATCTTTCATAACAAAGTTTAAGATTTGAAACACCTCTTTTCATTCATGAGCAACACCTGGATTATTAGACGTCATTTTAACTCTTTACTTTCATTAATGTTTTGTTTTACAAAACTTTAACTTTTTGTTTGTAAAACTCCAAAGAAATAAAATTTATATTAAAAAAATCTCTAATACAAGGAATTTATAAAAACTAAATTAGTTTTATGTTTTATTTTTGTTACTTTAAACATAATTATATGTTCTGAACTTAACTTTGTGCAGTAGCCTACAGATATTTTTAATTGAACCTTCATCAAAAATACAGACTTTTATTTTTAGGAGTCCAGTTTGTTGTAAAATCGAAGTGATTAATTTTAAATGTATGGTTGTTGTTTGTGATGAATCACGCTGGTTGATCCCAGGATGACACGGTGAGCTCATTCATCATCCCCGGACCCGTCACTTGGGCCTGTTTGTGTAAAGCGTCGTTATAAATCAGCTGGAAAGGGACAAAGCTGAATCCCACCCAGTTTTGTATACACTGAGAAATTCTATGTTTCAATTACTTTGTGACCTTTAGGTGCCCATTTGAGCCGCTCGGACATTTGAACATGATTCATGCTCAACTAATCGCAGTGAGACATCTAATTAGATCATCACACACAGACTGCATTCATCAACAACAGAACTGGAGTTAATGGCTCCTCTGGACTGGTCCTGTCAGAGAGGAGAGCTTCCTGAACTGACAAGTCCGAGCGTTGTTTATGTTGGAAGATGGATCGGGCTCGACCTCTGAACCCGCTGCCTTCAGTTTGTTCTCTTCTCAGACTCCTGCAACAACACAACCAGACAGATGTGCACCGCTGGACCATGGGTGGCGTTGGGCAAGCAGAGGCGGAGCAACAAGTGACTTAAACAGCTCAGATCATGTTGGTGTTTTGCAGATTAAAGATGAACACAGATACAAAGATACTTTTGTGGCTTATTTTTAAAATATATTAGCTGAAATTTTGCATACAGCAAATTTCTTTTGTTTCCTTTATGGACTGTAGTTACATGACACCTTTCTATCTAATCAAGATTCTCAAAGCTCTTTACAACATGATCTGTGTCATCATTTCATCCAACACACACGTTCATACAGAACTCTACAAGTCCACAAAGAAAACCTGCGTCTGAGACTAACCAGTGCTTCAGATCACATTCATACACTGATGGGACTCACAGTGGCTTGCCCAGGGGCACTTCAACATGTGACTTCTAGTGGAATCGAACCCCCGACACTCCCGTTGGATAACCACTCAGCCACAGCGGCCTCCAGCTTAGTCTCACTGAAACACAATTGTTTCATTTGCAAGAGAGACCTGAAGGATGATGCATTCCTGGGTCAAGTTTTTGCTGGATATTTTGACCCCATTTTCTAAATAATAATAATAATATTAAAAAGAACCAATAAGAATATATTTTATAGTTTGTTCATCTGCTGCGAATAGATCTTCTGGGCCAGTTGAATTATAAAAATAAAACATTGCTCAGAATGTCAAGATTATAAAGTTAACTATTAACTTCTGGCCTTCAACTTGTTAGAGCAACAGCACATTTCATATGATTTTATCTTTTGATGTGTTTGTACACATTTGAAGTTTTATGTTGATAAAACAAGAGATCTCATTTCAAACAGGTTCTTCTCTGAGTTCACGGACCTGTTGTTGACATGACGCACCACAAGATGGCAGCCCCAAATAACTTTAGCTGTTCTTTTCCAACTCTGGGCCCTCACCTGATTTATTCATCATCACTGATGAGTCAAATTAAATGTAACTCCCATCATATTTGACATCAGGCATTGTTTGTCTCCAGTTAAACAGCTGACACACTCCTGAACCATTCCACACAGATCAGTCCAGACTTTGATGGACAGGCGTCAGATGAACGGACAGGAAGTCGTCCTGCAGCCTCTGCTTCCTGTCTGACATCTTAATTAGATGCTCCATTCAAACAAGAACTTTAAACTGTCCATTTACAAATAAAAAAGATAAATGTATTTAATTTGAGTCAGTTTTAGATTTCTTCCTCCAAGACAATAAAATGATAACTGGAGAGAAATAATCTGATCTAATTTAATATGACCCTGCATGAGGCCAAAAGAAAACCTGAGGGGCTGTTTCACTTCTAAATCAGTACTTTAAGACAAACAGAGCATTGTTTTCTAACTGCGACACTAAAAACAGTTACATGTGAAATAGTTTAATTTTTTTTTTTGAGATTTTTAAACTAAATGTCACAAAATATTAATTGCACAGCAGCAGTTTGTTAAAAATTATAATTTGCCATTTGTAGTGTTCAAAGAATGACCAGAAATAACCAATAAATATTTATTAAGAGGTTTTATTTTCAAAATAAAGTCTTCTATCAAAGTGTGAATTATACATATTTACATTCTTGTAAAATTACATATACAAATGTACAAGATATATACAAATATAATTATATAAATACACTTTGAGCGCTTCTGCAACCGGTACGGCTGAATGAATTAAGGCATTGATTTGTGTAGAAGAAAAGTGTCTGCAGCAGTGGAGTCTCCTGTGAACGTGGTGTTTAAGACATGGCGGCTCTTCACAGTTTAGAAGAAGTAAGAGTCTTACCTGCAGGCTGCCTGCCCAACAGCACACAATTATAAAATTACCACAAAGTAATTTAATTCAACAAATAAGCCCAAACAGTACCACTTTACAATAAGGCTCCCCTTATAGACGGCTAATTTAGATACACTATTAATTCCTGTATAAACACTTTATAAATCATTAATAATTCTTTATTATGCATTAATTAAAGGTGACAGAGACAAAACTGACGTTTCTCGCCAAGTAGTGATACAAATCTGTTGTTATATTAAACGTTTCAGACTATGTTACTACCTTGTAAGCATAATAAGCATTTTTAAAACCTAATTTTTTTTATCCACATATTATAAGCACTGACAAACTACAATATTACCGGTATATGCTAAAGAAATAGGTTTACAAATGCTTAATTTGCTTACAAGGTAGTAACTTAGTCTGAAATGTTTAATATAACAATGAAATCTATAGGTGAACAGATTCGGATCACTATTTGGCAAGAACCTGGTCAGTTTTGTCTCTGTCACCCTTAACTACTGCTTAATAAACAATTATTAATGAGTTATAAAGTGTTTAAAGATGAATTAATAATGTATCTATAAACTATTTATCAACCGCCGAGCCTTATTGTAAATTGGTACCGCTCAAACTAAAATTTTAAATTACCTGATACTGTTGGAGAATTTGAACTTTAATGAGTTATAACAAGTAAACTAATTGGACTGTTTGTTGTAGAAATATGAAGTTGTGCTCTGATGAATCAAACTGAGCTGAAGGTTTAAACATTTTTGTAAAATGACCTTAGTTTCGTTGAAAACAAAAGAACAACGGCCAGTTGTTGAATCCAGTCGTCTCAGCTCGTGCGCAGGGACTGAGCGAGAACATCAGCGGTTCCTAAACTTGGGTGTCAGGACCACAACACACGAACTGAGCACGTCCAGATGTTAAATGTGAAAACTGATATTTGAACTAAAGAATAAATGTGGTTCAGGTCACTGCTTTATAGCGACATAAAGTTTGCATAACTTAAACTGACTGAGGTCACGAGACCCTTTATGGGTCACAAGCTGAAAGGTTAGGGAACCCCTTGAACAGAAGACAAGTGGTGCTTTCAGGTGAAGACTAAATCTGAAATAACTGGAATATTTCCAGCTGTGGTCAAACAGGTAATTAAAAGAAGTGGAGCTGATTTGACTGAATTCAGAAGTTTACCTGTACTTTAACTGTTTTAAGTTAATAAACTCCTTGTGGAGTTTTTCAGTGTATTCTTGGTGTGTGTGTGTGTGTGTGTGTGTGTGGGGTGTCTTCAGCTGCAGGCATTCAGTAAAGCCCAGATAAGACTCTGCATTCTTGCAGTCAGGTGCATTGTTCTGCTGCTCATTATTTAAAGAGGCGCTCATTAATGCGCTAATTACAACAAGCTGATGGACAATCCCGACATAATGAGTCCCCCCCGGCCCCCCACTCAGCCCCCTCCAGTTGCTGGATGAGGCAAAGGGTCAATCCTGTAACTTTTCAGAGCACACTGAAAGTTCAAACAATAATTCTCATCAGAGGCTTCATGGAACGGGACCGGTTCGGGT
>JARVGQ010001954.1:35560904-35570956 GCA_031762355.1 Hypsolebias martinsi | reverse complement strand
CATCCATCCATCCATCCATCCATCCATCCATCCATCCATCCATCCATCCATCCATCATGGCCAGAGCCGCTAGCTCTTCAGCGTTCCTCCACCTGCACCAGATGAGTGAAGCGAGTGCACACGGGAGGACTCGCTGTTGCAATTCTTGGAAATTTAACAAGATTAACAGTTAAAAACAATTATTTGTTTGCTCGACGTTATAGCAAAGGTGCGTCTCAGTTTAATGCTTCCTTAATAAATGTACTTTAATGGTCAAAACAGCTTCATTTAGCCTGGACAGTGCGGCACCATCCATCCATCGCAAATGGAGCTATGAGCTCTCCAGCATCCCTCCGCCTGCACCAGCTGAGTGAAGCGAGTGTGCACGGGAGGATTCGCTGTTGCAGTTCTTCTAAATTTGAAGCGTCAGTCAAAAATTGTGTTAGGAATATGGAAAATAAAAACAAATATGTCACATGACTGAGAAATCTTTGCAAAAAAACCGGCAACTTATATGCCAGAAAATATGGTAACTCTGCTAATTAAGCGTCCATCCTATACAGTATTTAGCTTATTCATCAAATAAAACAAGGACCACTGTTTCAATTCTCACTTTTGCAACTAAATACTTAGCGTTTTAGTGCAAGTCAACTTAATGAGTCAACTGGTGTTGAAATGTTTCTGTTCTGTACACTTAAGAAAAAATGTGTGTGTGCGGTTTTGTTACAAATTATGACTTCCTCTGTTTGTGCTTTTGCAGACGTAATAAAACCTTAACCAGATTTACTGAAAATATGACAGATCTGAGACGTCAGTCTTATTATTCATTATAAATCCTGTGGTAAAAATACACACCGCATTTTTACCACAGGGTAAATGGAAAGTAGTGAATGCAGTTCCATTGTTTGTATGCAGGCATCAAGTACTTAATGATTTACTTTACTGAAGCATGATATAATAAAAATGAGTATTTTAAAAATGTGTTACAAAGGTTTACTGCGTTGCCTTTGTAAATAAATCTGCTGATGTGGGATAAAACTCCTGAAGACCTCTATCAGACAGCCTGCCACATGCCCTCCTCCCTGTCTTGAAATTTTATATGTGTGTTTAGCTGATAGCATAAACATCTGGATCTGCAGCAGCAGATATCTCACAGCCAATGCTCTTCTTCCCTGAGAAAGACTAAAGTTTCTGGTTTACAACAAACAATCCGAAACAAACACAGCATTCAGACGTTTGGACAATACCACGGTGGTCGGGCTGAGGCCGCTGCACATTCCTCTTCATTTCAGCTAATATTGTGGGAGGTTCTGTGCCTGATGTAATTAAAGGGAGATAACGGTCTCCCGTGTTTGGAGGGGAGTCACAGGAACGGACTCTCAGACTCCAAAACTCGACACACTGGGAGCGATGCATGAATATTTAACCAAATTTCCAAGACCTGGGCTCAAACAGTTTGAACTTAAAGGGATTTAAATGTGAACCCACTTATTATCAGATGTAAATATACTGATTCATGTTTTTTATTCTGGTGACTCTTAAAGACGAGATCATTGGCTGAAGGTGTAGAAGACAAACTGATGAAGGTTTCTGTCATCAGCTGATTCTAGATGCTCAGTCATCCCGGACACGGTGAGTAAGATTGTGAGAAAAAAAATAAAAATAAAAAAAGGCAACTGGACTTGTCTTCTGTAGATGAAGATGTTTCACTTCTCATCCTGGGAAGTTTTTTTTTTTAATTATTTTTTTTTTTATTCTAATGCAGTTTAAAGTTTGGAACGCTGCCCTTTCCAGTTTTGAATTGCATAAACTCACTGGACTTTTTTTTTATTTTTTTTTAAACTCTTGACATTTGTCATCAGCTGGGCTCTGAGAAGTGTCTGCTTCAATACAACTGATCTGTACTAATCCATTCAAGGCACAATTAACATGAAACAGTAAAAAAATAAAAATAAAACAAACGGTGAGTATCAGTCTTCTGATGTTAGATATTTAGATGTTTAAAGTTCAGATTAAGAAAGTGTCCAAGTATATTACTGGTAATCTGAGTTACTTTTGACCATGTTTAAACAGTAAATAATCTGCAGAAATCAGATCAAATTTTTAGAACAGCATCACAACAACCTTCTTAACTGATCTCAGAGGAAAATACAATACGACACAGCAACTGGTTTAATTACTCAATACTGCCTCAGGCGAATTTTTTTTAATGCCATCTGCTGCAGAAATGTCTTAAAAGCCACAGGAGTGCATTTAAGGTGACTGTCTAGTGACAACTTTTTACATCAGTGGCTAACAAGATATATTGTTCCCAAGTCCTTTTTCACAGTATAATTGTGAAAATGGCTGCCAAGACGAGCTGTGCATCATGAAACCAGTAAAGTTCCAGTAGCAGTGTTTGTTAGAACAGAACATGGCGCGATCGTCTCCACAGCTCCGCTGCAGCTTTGTAGGACGACTGCACTGCAGTGGAGGGAGTTTCAGGCCTGTCTGGATATTCTGTGCAAAAGGGGTTAATGTCAATATTTTACATATTAGACTTTTGGAATGATTGTGCAAGAATAAAAACAGGAATATACTTGTTTTTGGATACTTGAAAATTTTGCATTATAACCCAAAACCCCAACAAAAACGTTTGCACAGTGAGAAGAGCAGATGTTTGTAACGTTCTTTGTATTTTCCAAAATGCAACATTTGAGACTGACTGGAACCAAAAGTTATCAAATTAATTTTTATCAGCCGTCTGACCTCACAACATGTCCCTGAACAAAATTAAAACAAAACCTCCCTCGCGTTCAAAAAGCACGTTTGGTGAAAAGCTTTCCAAATAACTTTAAGTAACATTTTAAAAACGGTTACAAAGGTTGTTCGGACATGTTTTTGTGGGGTTGGATAGTATCAATGTACAGCTGTGTTGGCTGCATGGTGCATTTGTTTCTAATCCAGTGGACAACATGTGCTGCTTCACATCCTCCTCACAGAAACAGGCTTTGAGACATTCTGCAGACTGTCTCACATTTTGATCCTAAAGAAAGAATACACAGTTCAGCAGTGGGTTGGACTCCCCAGGTTATTATTATTTTTTGTCTAAAAGGTTTTTTGAGTAAGATCAGCACTCCTGAATAGCATTTGTGGCAGACATGCTTTCACATCAAACATAACAAAGAGTTTTGCTTATTTAAAGCCAAATGTCTGCGTGTCCGCCGAGCAGGTGGTGTTTAGTAGCACGGAGGTGCCAGTTTGTGTTCCTGCTTGTCTACCTGGGCGCCTGCCTGGTCGTATCTGTTATCTGTCTGTCACTCTGTAACACATCATATCTAATTATGAGAAATATCTGTTTGCAAGTCAGGAGATGAAACCTTACAAGCGTTCTCGATAGAAATCTGTCAGCGCTGGAATTGTTTTACACCGCGCTCGGGGTGGTTCGCTGACACTGATCCCGAGTGATGTGGACTGGGCAAAAATCTAAACTGAAGCGGCTTAAGGTTGAAGATCAGCAGCAGAAAAAGCAAAACCAGTTCCAGCAAATTGTCCACATCACAGGATGCTGCTGTCCCATTCCAGGGTAAAATAAAAAGAAACATATCGGCAGGTTGTTGCTTTTGTCAGGCAGCAGCTACGATAAGATAATATAATAAAAGAATAATAAGTGCTATGTGTTGTCATCAGTGTATGTTCCCATACAATGACAAAATTAGTTCTCTGCATTTAACCCATCACACCTGAGATGCACCCAGGTGGAGCAGTGGGCAGCTCTGCAAGTCCCCGAGGAGCAACTAGGGATTGGGTGTCTGGACATCACGACATGTGGGAATGGCTGGGAATTGAACTGTGTCGTTCTGGTCCCAAGTCGTCTGTCCTACCTCGACACCATCTCGGCCCCTATGAAGAATCTGCAATGCAACTGTGATTCCACATTCAATCAGAAAGAATAAATTTAACTGAGACCAACAGCACTAAAAGACTGAGGAGCTGATCAGTGACTTCAGGAAAACAAAAATGGGAGTCCATATTGAGGGGACTCTGACCTGGAGCCTGAACACCTCTGAGCTGCTGAAAAAGTCCCAACAGAGACTGGACTCAGGAGGAACATCACCCAGAACATCACCCATCCCCTTATGTTCTCTTCGTGTTTCTGCTTCCTGAGACTCATCTGTCCCTGGACTCTCATGTGAAACCTTGAGACATCTTTGTAACTTCTTTCATTCATTCAAACTTTATTTATTTATTTAACCTTTAGTCCAACTTACCCCAGCTGTTCCATCACCTTCCAACCACTTTCCACCAACTGCCTCTTCTCACCTTTTGCGTTCTCCAACCTTGCACTGGACAACAAAAACGGTTAAATCATGTCATCTGGACCAGTTTCTTTACCTGGATGATTGAGCTTACAAACCTTTTCTTTTGACTGGACCCACTGGAACCCTCTGCTCTTCTCTCCATGCTCCTACTCCCTCAGCTATCTGTAAGACATAAACCACCTACTACCATATTTTCCACCATATAAGTTGCACCTTTTTGCCTAATTTACATGCTCTGCAAGTTATACGCCAAAGCGACATACAGGTAGTCCTCGGGTTATGACAGTCTCGTCTTACGACGTTTTGACATCAAGACACATCTCCCTTATTCACATTATGAGGTTACGTCGGTTTTACGTCGGTTTTTACGTCGGTTTTACTTCAGTTTTACGACGTTAAACGTCGTAACGCGGCGGCGCAGCGGCACAGTGGCGGACGATATGCAGTGCAGCGACGGAGGGATACAGTACTGTACGGAGGAGGACGGCGTCACTAGCATGCTAGTAGGCTATTAGCCCTTCATTAGCCCTTCATTGTGGCTCCCAAAACGCAAGGAGGACTCTTCTGATGGCAGTGCATCGAGGAAAAGGAAGGCCATCACCACGGACTTATGTCAAAAATCGGTTTACGCGCTTGGTAAAACAAGTACGTCACATGTATTTACGTACAATCTGACTTACGTCAAATTTGGTTTACGCCGCCGCCGTGAGAACGGATCTCCGTCGTAAGTCGAGGACTACCTGTATTTATGGATTTTTTCCCCATATTTATAAACCAATTTTTGGGTTAGATATGACCGTTTTCATTCATTCTGACTGAAAAAATATTTAAGCAGTACCACTTTCAGCCACTTGATGGCAGCAAAGTTGTAATAGCAGTATGACATACTGTTCTAGCATGTAATAGGTAAACGTGGCTATAATGACAAATTCAAAAAAGTTCAAGACAAAAACAACTGAACTTTATTTATTATACTTCAGTTTATACTGTACTTTTTTTTTTTCTTGAACTTTTTTTAAGTCCTGGATGACGGAGAATCTTCACCAACTACAGTATTAATGACACAATCGGCTTGCCATATTCCCCACCTTTGTTCTGCTCAATGCTTGGACCTATCGCCAAACCAACTGCGCTGTCCTGGCGAAATGCAGCTAATTTGACCATTAAAGTGCATTTATGAAGCAAACGTTAGACTGAGACACACATATACTATAATTTCGAGCAAACAAATAATTGCTTTTAAGTGTTAATCTCGTAATCTCTTAAAGTCTCCCGTGCACGCTCCCGCGGCCGTCATTTGGCAGCCCATTGATTTTTGGCACAACACCGGCCCACATTTCCGGGTTGTCAGTGATGACGCATAACAAACATGACACATCAATGGTGACGCACAACAGATGCAATGTATTTATCGATTTTTCCACTTTATTAGACAAATATTGACTGATGCGACTTACAGGGTGGAGCGACGTGTACGGCGGAAAATACAGTACTTACTTTTCTTTGATCTCCATCATCTTGACTCCTCTCCTAGTTTCCCAGGTTCCCCAGTTGTATTCAGATTTCATTCATAGTAAATAAAGCATCTTTGATTCTTACAAGTCTTGGAGTCTGTTCTCTTAGTCCATATTCTCTGGGTATTCCATTAAATGTGATATTTAATTGGTTTTTAGACCTGGACATTTGTCTCTGATGTTTTCTGTCAGAGATCTACCGTGCAGAAGTCAAAACACCGCTTTAGCTCTCTTGGGATAGTTTGGAGACACACACAACAAAGCTCAGATGACTTTAGGACACCTTCAGCGACTCCCACTGAACTGTGCACCTCTGACCCACCGCGATGAAGATGAGCACCACCCTGGAGACCCTTTTGCAAATATCTTATGTCAAATAGTTGCAGCCCAGAGACCATTATAGGTTTACTCATGCAAAACCAAGGCTTTGCAAACATTCAAAACTAACGGCTAATGTGATGCACGTTCATCTATTTTTATGCAGAATGTCTGTAGTGAAAATAAAAACAAAGTACACTGATGCAGAATGCAAAATACATCTGCATGTGTGCCTGCAGCGGAGCAGCGGCTTTGTTGAAGCCCCAGGTGAGGAGAACTGTCTGGGCAGGTTAAAGTCTCCGAGTGCCGCTGTCAGCCAGCTGTCTGCTGCTGAGCCGCTGCCAAAAATATGACTCCCCAGCCCTGGCATCTGGATATGTGGCAGGACCGCCTGAGCCAAAACATTCTGACCGCAGCGCTCGCACTTCCCTGAATGTACAAGGACTGCATACCTGAGATGAAGGCTTTAAAAATACAGAATGACAAAACAAATACAGTCTTTATTACAAAGTCTGTACTAGAATTTATGTTCAGATTCAAAAATCTTACACTTGAATTCAGAATTGTAACAGTAAAATAACTTTTTTAATTTCCAATATGCCGGGCTTTGATCATTTAATGCACCAACAAAAAACAGATGATTCAAGAATAACCGTCTAAAAACATAAATATTGAACTGTGTGTTTTTAGTTTTGTGTATTTAGATATTTAAACATTCGAAACATGTTTTTTTTTTAACCACAGAAATGTTTTTATCAGGCAGAAGTGCTGAGAGTATCATTTAATTAAAAAAAAGTGGGTTATCAGTAAATAACTAAATGTCAAATACCATCTGAAACCTTTTAAATAAATAGTCTGAGGCGCAGAGCATCAGTGCATGAGCTGAGGAACGCTTCTACAAATCGTTCTCTTTAAACACAGTGCACCGTGCCATCACAAAATGCTGCTTAAAGCTCTATCGTGCAAAGAAGTGAACAATATTTAGAAACGCTGCCGTCCCGTCGGGACCAACTCTCGTTTAAAATGGACTGAGACAAAGTGGAAAACTGCACCGTGGTCAAATGTATCAAAATCTTTTTTTTTTTTTTTTTTTTTTAAGCACAGACACCACAACCTAAAGAGCAGAGGAACAACCTGGTCTGCCATCAGCACATATTCAAAATGCCTTCCTCCCTGATGGTATGGGGGTGCATAAGTGTCTCTGGCATGAGCAGCATGTCTGGAAAGAACAGATGAAAACTAGAAGAATGAGGAAACTTTCTCTCCCAAAACTCCAAGGGGGGTGGGGGTGGGGGTGGGGGGGGAGTAACAGAGGGGACCTGGAACAATTTTATTGATATGCGTTGTCATCAAACTCAAAATGAAGTCATTGTCTCAAAAACTGTTACATTTGACATGTTTGTTGTGCTCCACTGTCAATGAAATATGTTTTTTTTTTCTTTTTCCGGTAATTACTTTTTGTTTTAATTTACATTTTACACAAAGTTCCAACTTTCTTTGGAGCTGTGTTTGTATTTGTCTGACTCTGGAAGCTAACTGCTGGATTTTTCATCAGTTCCAGGTTCCTCAGCGGCTGTAAAAGTTTCAGAGTTACAGTTTACTCTGGACACAGAAACTAAACTTACAGAGGAAAGAAGCTCCAGATGTGCCCCTCTTCAGCTGCGATGCTGTGTGTTTTCTCTGCAGGTCACCTGGTCAGGTAAAGCACCTGAGGCAGAACTGAATTGATTTGTGGGTCTAAAAACACACTTACAAACCTTTCAAATTCAGTCAAATAAATATATATATTTTCTAAATTCCCGGGGGAGTTGTGCTCCATCACACAATTATTCAGTGTATCCCTGATTAAAGACCCTGCTTTTATTTTCACGTAAAATTTCTAATTCATCCCACATACGGTTATTAATTTTACCCAGAAAAGCAAATGTATTTCCATGAGTCCAACTGAAACAAGCTACAGAATTTAAAAAAGGGAGATTAAAACATTTGGATGAAAAACAAAAGTCATTGTGGATCAAGTCCTTCAGGGATTCCCACAAACCAAGCATCACCAAAGATTAGACCTGATCTGTGAAACTTTAAACTGCACATAATAATCTTTGCTGTGTAGTATAAATTTAAACACATATTTCAATAGATAAATGAGACAAATTCATATGAAAATGTTGCTGAGAGAACGAGACAAGGAAACAGTTGGAAAAAAGAGGACAGCACCAGGACAGACCAAGAGGAGCGCTGGAACGATCCAACCTGGAAATGATGATGTAAAGATGAGGAGGGAGCGTGGACAGCTGAGAGGCTCCTCCAGAAGGTCAGCAGGAGCCGCACTTCCAGCCTCGCTCCACGGGCCTGATGGAAAATCCCACAGAGAAGCAGCTGACCTGGAACAAAGGGACAAAACAAAGAAAAGATGAGGAAATGCAGCAGGATGGACAGAAAAGTGAGCAATGACTCCAATAAACCAGTAATTCTGGAATTAGTAACGATCACCCAGATCAACCAGATCAACCAGATCAACCAGAGAGAAAAGAAACAGGAGGGGATGAAATGGAAAGAGGACACCAGGGAGTAAAAATATAAAATAAATGATTTTGTCAGAACGTCCAGCGTCTCGGTGAACAGAAACTTGTTTTGCTAAAAGTTTTGAGTCGGCAGGCGGAGACGAGGTCATCTCATCACGTTCAGTTCCTCGTCTGCAGTTTCTGTCAAACAGCCTCAGACCGATGATGATGCAGGAAAAGCTTCTCACCTCAGGTCAGGACGACATTTAAAGAAACGGCAGCAAAAATGAACGGATCAGCAAATTCATTTTGTTCAGGTGATGATGAAAGAGTCATGCAACACTTCAAAATATCTGAACATCCACTTCTGTCTTCTTCAAGAACCTGAAGCTGATTTCATGACATGACACTTCGTTGTTGTTGTTGTTTGGAGAAACTTTGCATAAATCACAGACGGGCGCTGCGCTGGTGTTTTTGTGGTTTCTGAGCAGGACACACTTCTTCAGCAGCAGGTGAACTGGTCAGTCTCAAGCTTTGTTTCCACACAGACAGTTTTCCCAGTGTAATCAAACAAACAAACAAACAAACAAACAAACAAACATATGTGAGTATTTTAAACTTTAACAATTTTTTTTTTTAATTCTCAACGGTCCGGCTGCGTCAGGAAGAGTGTCTGGCATAAAAAACAACAATTGCCAAATTCTTGTGCAGGTTTACTCATTGTGGCGACCCTTGAAAAGGGGAGGAGCCAAAAGAAGAAAAAAATATATTAATTTGAACATATCTGCTCCAGCTACTCTCTGCAACTTCTCTGAAAATCTGCTCTAATGTTCAGTTTCTGTGGACTCAGCTCCTTCTGTTTTTTTTAAATCAACATGAACTTTCTTAGCGTCTTAAACATCTTATGGATTAAACAACTGGTTTTTGCTTTAACTGCAGCATCATCTAGAGAACGAGGGACTGTTTGATGTCTTCCTTACATTTTGCTGCTCCATGACTTCCATTCAAACCTGCAGAAGCTCAACTGTTCATACAAGAACAAACAGATTCAAGAACAGTTTTGTCCCTAAATCTATTACCACTCTGAACTCACGTGCACTGATTTAATGATCCAACCTCCCAAACCCCCAGACTCCTATTGTGCAATACTCCTGACATTTCACACTCTTAACTTACTAATATCTATAATGTGCAATATTTATGTTTACATAACTGTGGAATAACTTGTATTTTTTACTTTCACAGTGCTATTATATCAATATTGCATTATATTTTATATTTGTAGGTGTGTTTTTAGAAGCAAAGTTCACACTGAAAAAGGAGCGGCTCTCAGTCTCATTGTACTTGATGACAATAAAGGCATTCTGATTCTGAAATTCATCTTTCCTTCCTTCCTTCCTTCCTTCCTTCCTTCCTTCCTTCCTTCCTTCCTTCCTTCC
>JARVGQ010001954.1:35473113-35485964 GCA_031762355.1 Hypsolebias martinsi | reverse complement strand
CCAGGAGGTCCTCAGACTCTCTTCCTGGTGGCACAGGCCCGGTGGACCTTCAGAGGGTCGTCTGGTTCAAGGTTCGGGTGGATTTCCTCGAGGGTGTGTGTGACCGTGGCGACGGTCGGTGGCGTTCGTTTTCTTCAAGCTGGAGGTCAAACCCAAGTCAAGCTAGCTCTTTCACGTCGGTGCTCGTCCAGCGCACGTGGGTCAAACGAGCCCTGAAGAGCGGAAGTGGCCGGCGCTGCGGACGTCACGACGACGCCGCTGCTGGTCTGAACGTTCTTCCAACAAGTGTTGATGAGGTGAAGGGCGGGAAGTCTACACTGAACCAACCGACCCAAACGTTTGTTCACGTGCATGAACTTCCTGCTGTGCGCATGTTTGCAGGTGACGTGATGATGATGAGGAGTGTGACAGATGAAGGCTGTTGAGCCCATTTCATCAGTTTTAAAAGAACATTCTCCAGGTTCAGCTTCATCGCAGCTCGTTTCTTTAACGTTCAGAACCTTTGACCTTCTCGTGCAACGAGCACGAACATCACGTGGTCCACGCAGGTGGAACAACCTCCAGTAAAGAATAAATAAAGACGACGACTTCTTCAGGGGTCGCCACGACGAACTAACTCACACGAAGACCTGGCGACTGTTTTTACTCGGGATGTTCTTCCTGACTCGACCACAGACACCGAGCTACCACAGCCCTCTGTGTGGAGCAGAGAGCTGCCTCCCAGGGCGCCTGGAGGAGCGCATGGTGGGGGTTAAGGGCCTTGCTCAAGGGCACACTGTGGGGCAGATGAGGGTGGAGGCAGGTGTGGGTGATTCATAAATCCCACCCACATTTTGATGTTGTCGGTGCTGGGAGTTGAACCGGCTATCTTCCGATCACAGGCTCACCTTGTCTGACCTCTGCACCACCACTCCCCATTTAAATAAATAGGAACAATCAACCAAATCCAAGAGTTTCAGATTAAATTTAAACGTTTTAAAATAATCTGATGTGGACAGTCGGACTTGAGCGCAGGCTGAAGTTCTTCTGTAAACGAGGCTCTCAGGACCGCGGCGGCACCGGACGGGGTTAAGACGGTGAAGAAACGGGACCGAGAGACTTACTGGAAGAACTTGAAGGCTTTGACGACGGCTCCCGAGCTGGAGAACAGCCTCTTCAGATCGTCTTCGACCACAGAGGGACTAGAAAACACAAAGCAGACACCTGATGAGGCTCGGTTCGGCCCCGTCCTCTCCCGAGTCCGGAGCTCAGTTTGGACTTACGGGATGTTGGAGAGGTGCAGCGTGGCCGAAGGCGGAAAGATGTTGGAGTAGTTCTTGGAGCCGGGCTTCTTGAAGCGGTGCAGGGGGGAGTTGCTGTAGTCTTTGGTCAGACCCTGGTCCTCGTGGCCTTCGCGGGGGAGCTGGACGCTGGTGTGTTTGGACAGCGTGATCCGGAGGGGCTTCCCGTGCAGCCGCTGGCTGTTCAGGTGACTCATGGCTGAGCAGCAGAGAGGAGTCACTTTTAGAAACGTCTGTCAACTGTTCACGTTTCACTGTTTAAACTGCGTCATCCAGTCAAGACAAAAAACTGAAACACTGTTTTTTGTGTTGTCCCGTTAAAAAAAATCTACACTTTACCTTGAATCTATTCATATATTCTGTTTTTTAACTTCATTGTGTGTGTTGCCTGTTGTTTGTTTGTTTGACAGCACTTTGTTGGGCCTTGTCGCTGTTTTAAATGCTCCATAAATAAAACGGTGTGGTATTCAGAGTTAGTTGTAAAAATCCTTTAAAGCAGCTGCTGGAGACAAACTAAAGACCGCAGAGTAAAACCCGACGCTCACTCAGATTTATAAACTCGTGACGGGCGGAGACGAGTCAGAGATCTACGGTCACGAGGAAACGGACGCCATCTTTGAGTTTTAGTATTCAAAACATCAAGCTGAGCTTCTGGACTCTGAGTGGACCGGTGGTTCGGTTCTTTCTGACCCGTTCTGTAGATCAGCTGCTGTGTGTGGGACCATGGTTCTGCTGGACCCAGTTTGGGCCAAGCTTCAGCTGTTGGACTCACCCAGATTTCAAATCTCAGATTTGACTTTTAGTTTTTGTGTAAAAAGTAAGACACGATATGATTTATTTAGGGGTGGGCGATATGTCTCAAATATTATATTGTGATATTTCAGAGCATTCTGACGATAACGATAAATTTTGTCATATAACAAAAAAAAAAAAAATCAAAGTTATTTATTTGACAAAATTAAATTAACATGTTGCTTTGCAGTATTATATAAAAATTTAAAAAACAAGGGGTAATTTTAATGAAATTACTATATTTAGTAAAGCATTCAGTCTCCAAGTATAAAAATAAAAAATAAAAATGATCCTTCTGTTATTTAGATTGAAAAAGTCTGCACAAGATATAGATCAACAAAATCCACCACAAAAACTAAAGTGCAGGTGAAGTTTCCCAAAATAACCAACTAAAATGAATCTGTTGAGCATAAATGAAACCTACAACAAAATATATGTTGTCTTTAAATGAGCTATTAACTTCCAGAGCTTGTAACAAGGTGATCAGCTGACTCTGAAGCTTGTTGGTGTTTCAGCTTCTGTTCCTGCAGGAATGATTTATTTTTCTGATCTGTCTCTGATCACCTGCCTCTTGGTCCGTGCACCGACTGTGGAACTGGAGACAGTTTGAGCTGCTCGTGTTTGTACCGACAGTTTAGAGCGGGGGAGACTCAGCCTGCACCGGCAGCTCAGAGTGGAGTGGGGGGAGGGGAGACAGTTGAGCTCTCTGTACCTGCAGTTTAGAGCTGGATGGAGAGAAGCTGAGACGTACATTGTTTGTTTTTAGCATTTTAGCTAGCTAGTATTGCGCACAACTAATTAGAGTTACACCAGTACCGACAAGTGGAGGGAGTGCGCAGTTCGGTTTGGTCGTTCGACGCGCTCGGTTGTTAAGGGGGCGGGGCGCCCTGAAGTATTACGTCATGAAATTAGCATATCATGATATCTTTTTTTTTTTTTTTTTCCCCTCGGGCAAGCTTTTTTTACCGGTATTATCGTGAACGATATGATATGGCCCAGCCCTAGCTAGTCTGGAGACAGAGACATGGACAAAAAGACAGGAGACAGAACTGGAAGTAACAGAAATGAAGATGGTGAGGTTTTTCTTAGGAGTGATAAGGATGGAGAAGATTATGAATGAGATCATCAGAGGAACAGCACATGTCGAACAACTGGGAGATAGTTAGGGAGGCCAGACTGAGATGGTTTGGACATGTCCAGAGGAGGGACAGTGGTTTGGACATGTCCAGAGGAGGGACAGTGGTTTGGACATGTCCAGAGGAAGGACAGTGTGTATATTGGTAGAAGGATGTTAGAAATGCAGCTGCCAGGAAAAGGACAAAGAGGAGATATATGGATGCTGTTGGAGAGGACATGGAGGTAGTTGGTAGTTGGAGTGAGGACAGAGGACGCAGAGGACAGAGAAGGACTCTCTTTAGAGACCTCTGAAGAGAGCACAGTTGAATGAAGTGCCAGTTTTTGCTCTACATGGTACTAGATGTCGTACCTCCTTCCTGCATGTGAACTCGTCACTGTTCGCTATGAGAACAAAAAGCGTGGTGTCGTCTGCAAACTGTGCTTCAGAGTGAAAACTTTAGTGTTTTATTTTAAAACTTACTTCAACTAATCCCCAATAGTTCATGCCCTTTGGAAAAACCCACTTTTAATGTTTGCATGGCAAAGTGTAAGTGGGTTGTAACCACATTTGGCCCGGCCCCTCAGGCCTCATCCTATTGGTCTGACCCTGTATCTCCACCCCATTGGGACCGCCTCTGTAACATCTTAAGTTAACACGTTTCATTAAAATTAATAAATAAATAAAAAACACAAATGGAGAACTTTTTTCCTCCTTGTCTTGTTTCAAAACCACATTTAGGTTAAATTCACACCGAGGCTTTTGTGGAACTGATATGGTAGAGGATTTTTTAGTTTTCTTCTTTGATGAAATTTTATAAGAACCAACGGCAACAAACATTGATCCTTTTTCAGAATAAACGTTCAGACTGAGAGCAGGCTACGACTGAGGTCAATGATTTATATAGAAATTACAGTTGGCTGCCACTTTCACTTTCATTTTGCTCTTTTTGTTAAACAGTCTTATGAATAAAGTGAACAGACATTTTCCACAACAGGTTTTTAATGTTTTTATTCATGTTTACCTTCCAGTTTGTCCTGTTGAAGTCAATGAGTCATAAATCAGAGCAGTCAACGTCCATCTCCAAGGTTCTCCTATTTATTTATTTATGTTAGTTTGTTTTACATTTCCGTCCTGCCAGAACCAATTAGTCACATTAAAGTGGATTTTATTTTTTCCCCGTTCCGCGTCCAAACCAGTTTAATGTGATCACTGCGTCTCCACATCACACGAGTCAGACACTTTGTCCCTGTCCTCCTTCATTCATCACATTAGACTGTTCCTTTGTGTCCACACTTCCTGTTTGTGCTGCTCAGAATAGGTCTGACATTTATTCCCCCCTCCCTGACCTTTACTCCATTTGCTGCTTTAACAGGTGAACTGTCTGCTGCTCACTGTTCTTCTACACCTGATGAACTTGGTCACCTTGATCAGAGATCCACACACAGATCAGTGCAGTATTCTGCTTTCTGTTTCGGTCCGTTGTGGTGAAGAGGGAGCTGAGCTGCTAGGAGAAGCTCTCTGTTTACTGTTAGGTTGACGTTCCCTCACCTCTGGTTATGAAGCAGATCCTGGATCCAGGAGGTCTAAATGAGTTTCCTCCACAGGGGAGCTGGACTCGCCCTTAGAAATAGGGTGAGAAGGTCAGTTCTCCAGGAGAGACTTGGAGTAGAACCGCTGCTCCTCCACATCCAGAGGAGCCATCTGAGGTGGTTCAGACATCTGGTCAGGATGGACTCTGGACACCTCCCTTGAGAGGTCTTCTTGGCCTGTCCAACTGGGAGGAGACCCCAGGGAAGACCCTGGACACGCTGGAGAGATTGTCCTTCAGCTGGTCTGGGAACACTCCCAGAAGAACTGGAAGAGGTGGCTGGACCTCCCTACTCAAGCTGCTGCCCCAAAACCTGAATCCAGAACTGGATGGGTGGACAGACAGATGGATGGATGGATGGACAGATGGATGGACAAATAGATGGATGAATGGACAGATGGATGGACAGATGGATGGATGGACAGACAGATGGATGGACAGATGGATGGATGGACAGATGGATGGATGGACAGATGGATGGATGGACTGATGGATGGATGCTAGTTTATAACTGTCACGTAGCAGATAGTTACGTGTGTTCTTGTTCTTCTGCGTTCCTCTCATTGTTTTTGTAATTTGAGCGTTTGACTCTGATCTGGTCTGAAGGTGTGGAGAACCCTGGAAGCTCCATGAAGGTAGGTTTGCCCTAAAAGTTCTAGTCAATGGACCAGAGATCTTTCTCTGGCAGCATGATGATGACGTCCACGTTGTGTCATGCAGACGTCGTCTCTGGAGACACCGTGAAGCGTTTGTTTCCCTGCTGGAGTGTTTCAGGCTGAAGCAGCTTCAGCTGCTGTTCTCGCTGAAACTCTGAGCAGAAGCGGCGCTGCGAGCCGTGACCTCGGTTCTGAACAGAAGCTGGCTTCAAACGGACAGAGAGCTGCCAGCGGCTCGCTCCAGGACGGTGCAGAACCGAGGTCCGATGGTGCACAGATGTCCTGAAACGAGCCGCTGGAGCCAAACGCAGATTCTTCTTTGAATCAGTTTAAACCAAGTCAGATAAGTTTTCATTCCACTTCACGGACGTGTTCTTGTTCTTCCACTTCATCGACCCACAACTCGCACTGATGTTGACATCGCTTCTCACCCCCACCCCCCACTGTGGTCCTGTGTGTGCGGTCCCAGAGCCTCGGGGCTCCATCTGTTGGCATGCAGGGCATGGAGCTCCCCAGAGAGCAGCAGGAGAAATGAAATCCACATTTAAAGGAAGAGAGGCTGCAGACAGAAGAAGGTCTGGATCAGAACAAAGAACAGCAGGAAGAAAAGAAGAGATGTCCTTCAGGTCAACTTGGAATATTCACTTTGATTTGATGAATCCAAAATAAAACAAAGATCTGGAGCAGGAAGCACGTCTTCAAGCAGCTGCTGTCAGACGCTTCGTTAGGATCTCTCAGGGAGGTTCCTTCAAAATAAACCACATGTTTGAAGGTTTTGGAAACAAAATAAGTTTCTTCAAAATAAACCACACGTTTGAGTGTTTTGGAAACAAAATAAGTTCCTTCAAAATAAACCACATGTTTGAGTGTTTTGGAAACAAATAAGTTTCTTCAAAATAAACTACACGTTTGAGTGTTTTGGAAACAAAATAAGTTTCTTCAAAATAAATCGCATGTTTGAGGGATTTGAAAACAAAATAAGTTCCTTCAAAATAAACCGCATGTTTGAGGGATTTGAAAACAAAATAAGTTCCTTCAAAATAAACCACATTTGAAGGTTTTCAGGTTGTGTGCAGATCGACACAGACGAGTAAGAATCTGTACCAGTTTTGAACCATTTAAAGTAATTTTCCTTATTTTGTTGGTTTGCACGCCCTCGATCATGTGACCGTTTGTCCTGATAAATTCCATCCATCCATCCATCCATCCATCCATCCATCCATCCATCCATCCATCCATCATCTTCTGCTTGTTCTGAAGTCAGGTCTCGGGGGCAGCAGCTGGATCAGGGAGGTCCAGACATCTCCCTCCACAGCCTCTTCCAGCTCTTCTGGGAGGACTCCAAGACGCTCCCAGGCCAAATGAGAGATGTAGTCTCTCCAGCGTGTCTTGGGTCTTCCTCTGGGTCTCCTCCCAGTTGGACAGTGCAAACCACCTCAACTGACTCCTGTCGATGTGGAGGAGTCAGAGTCTCTCCTGATAACTGAACTTCTCAGCTTGTCTCTAAGGGAGAGTCCAGCTGCCCTGCAGAGGAAACTCATTTCAACCTCCTGTATCCACAATCTTATTCTTTCTATCTAAAGTTCATGACCAGAGCTGAGGGTAGGAACGTAGACTGACCTGTAAACAGAGAGCTTTGCCTTGCAGCTCAGCTCCCTCTTCACAGCAGTGGACCGGCACAGAGTCCACAATACTGTCGATGCTGCACCAATCTGTCTGTCAAGCTCATGTTTCATACTTTCCTCACTCGTGAACAAAACCCTGAGATACTTGAACTCCTCCACTTGAGGCAGAACCTCACCCTCGACCTGAAAAGAACAATCCACCCTTTTCTGGTTGAGGACCATGACCTCAGATTTGGAGGTGCTGATTCTCATCTCAGCTCCTTCACACCCAGCAGCGATGGGATTGGGGGCTCGTTGTTACGGGTTGTTCAGTCCCTATGCAAGCGATGCAAGAGTTTGGTTCACATTGTCGGCAACAATTCGGACCCCTTCAGGGCGGGATTTGGACTTTGCCACGGCTGACTGTTGTCAACGATTCTGTTCATAACTTTCATGGGCAGAATTTCTCGGTGCAGCCAGGGTGTGGAGAGATTCCCATTTGGAGGTGTCAGGATTCATCTCTGCTCTTTGCAGATGATGTGGTCCTGTTGATCTTCAGCTCTTACTGGAGCGGTTTGCAGCCGAGTGAGAAGCGGCTGAGAGAGATGATAAAGAATTTTATGTCCAATTGTTTCCTAACTGAGTCAATAAAACAAAATAAAAGAGGAAAATTAAAATGCAAAACTAATATAATAAAATGTAATATTAAATAAAATATATTAATGAAATATAAGGAATTCATAATCGCAAGGACAATGTAAAATAATGGCAAGGTCACATTTTGAATTGTTTAGTTCAATAGGTTTAAAGAACATAATACTTTTAATTATCAACAAATATGTTCTGCTAAAACTGTACTTGGTCTTTGTAAATGTTTTCTCATTAATAAAAATCCAATATTCCATACGTTTGCCCACCTTTCCTGTCCAAGTCAAGGTTTGGTTTTGTGTTGTGATAAAACTTAAAACTATTAACAGTAAAGTCTAGAAGACAGGAACAAAAAAATTAAAGTAACATTAAAAAAATACATCATTGGTTGTATCCTTAAAGTCGACATTTGTGAATAATATAATTATTGAACGGCTGCCAACTTCAAGATGTTTGTTCAGAAGCAGAAACAGAGACCTCCATGGAAGAGCTGTTTGTTTTAGAAAATGTTACATTTTAACGTGAGGTCGGAAAGGTTACAGCTGGATTTGTTACAGTCACACTTCTTATAACCCCCAGGAGGGTCGAACTAATCAGATCTGAGCTGTTTCACCTGATTAGAAAACCACTAGATCAGTAAGAATATCAGGTTCTGGCTCTGAGAGAATAATGGGAGCTTCCAGGTGGGATGGAGACTGTTGGTAGATGGACTTGGTCCTGCTGGGTGCATCCTCTGTCACCACAAAATATAATTCACATGGACAATAGGCTTTTGAGAGATGTACTAAAGCAGATTAGCATTATCTGTTTGCCCCTAGGATATATAGCCTTATTTAAACTTAGCTAAATATGTGAAGATTTCATTATGGCTCTGGTAGCATGACAGAATGGTTTGAGGAGATGAGAACTCAAAAGGATGCTAGCAGTGTAAAAACAGTCGACGTCAAATTAAACTATACTTGGATTTTATATAATAATAAATACAGTGTTTCAGTACTTTTAATTTTCTACAGAAATCTATTTTTAGTGTGGGTGGAAAAAAAAAAGCTCCTGTGCCACTTTACATCTAACAAAGTTAAGTCAGGTCCTCTGGATGTAGTCAAATAAAATAAATAAAAATAAAAATGTGTCGAAATGTTTCGTCTTTAATCCAAAGGACTTCTTCAGTTTGAGGAGCTGCAACAAACTAAACAGCACCTTTTCATGGTGGATCAATCAGTTTATTGATCAACCATCAAACTGGTTGGTCCACCATGAGAAGGTGCTGTTTATAAGACTGAGTTTGTTGCAGCTCCTCAGACTGAAGAAGTCCTTTGGATTAAAGACGAAACATTGACTTTTTTTTTTTTTGTTTTTTAATCTGTCCAGAGGACCTGACTTAATTTTGGTAGATTTTTCCATCTGGATTATTGAGCATGGATTAGGATATCATATTTTACCAAAAAAAAAAAAAAAATCACCTGGAGGCTACCTGGACTACAACAGGACCAGGCAGGAAACACCTGTCCTTGTTGTCAAAGGGAGAGATGTAACTACTTCCTGACAGGTGTTCCCCGGTGGCAGCTGGGAATCAGGTGAGCTGTAAACCAGCCAACTGTTCAATAATCACCTTGTTAAAAAGCAATCAGTTATCCTTTTAGCCCTGCGGTCGGATTACGCTCTTTAGTGTGGTTAGAACCTGCAATTACTGTCAACCCACGCGTCCTGTCCGTGCTTCCAGAGATATTTCCTGTTCCTGTAGTACGAGGTAAAACAAACTAGTCGAGTGTTTCATTTTGCTAACAGTGCTGCCTGCAACCTGTTGAATGTGCCACCACCTGCAAGGCTCTTCTTTCAACCTTACTGCGGTCCAGACACCACAAATATATCAAAACGACCGTCTCGGCCCTGTGATGTGTGCCATTACTTTTAATGGAATTTTGAGTTACCATGGCGACAAACTTAGCAAAAAAAGATGCAATTTTTCCTCATTGAAAAACACTGAGAGAACTCAACAGCTTTTAACTACTGAGGTCACATGACCTAAAGTGGTCCCTGAATAAAACTCAGTACGTCATCGAGCAAACACACATCTTTTAAGATACACAAATATTTTATATTTCAAAACAAGCATTTTTTTCTGTTCACCATTTCTGGTGTGGCTGTAAGAGTTAGAGTTATATCGGTCATTTTTTAAGAGAGTTTAAGCTGAAATTTGGTGAGAGCAATGCCCAATATATGTAAAAAAATCCAAGATGGCCACCAAAGCAAAATTTTAATGGCTTTAACTCCACTATTTTTTTTTTAACATACAGAGCTGAAATTCGATATGTTACAGCTGAGAACGTTCCCCATCACATGTTGAATCCAAATCAAAAATCCAAGATGGCCACCATAGTGTAAAAGATAAAAAAAAAAAAAATTATAACTTGGATTTCTTTTCTCCATACTGAGTTGAAATTTGGTGTAGAGGTAGCTGAAAAAGAACCCCATCACAAAGTACCGGTACTGTAATAAACAAAATATTAAAAGGGCCGCCATGTAGAGTCCCCAGCAACGTTTGTTCAGGAACTTTCTGTGTATTTACATAAGTACTGTAGTGATTTTGCAAGTAAACTCTCTGTTTCTGAAGTAAAACAAATTGTTGAAGTGTCATATTCTCACGTTGAACTAACAATTATTTGTTTTCTTGAGAAATATCCAGCTGAACAAACTACAACTGAAATCGTTGCACTTTAATTTGTTTGTGATTGTCAGACCTCTGAATCAGTTTAACTTTAAATATGATTTAAAATAGATTAAAAAGTATTATTTGTGAAATTGTCATAAATGGGACTTTCATGCGCACAACAGCCATCCCATTTTTTTTCATTTTGTGTTACAGACTGTTTTCTGCATATTTCATATTTTATTCAAGCATTTGTTCAGCATGTACCATATTTTTCGCCGTACACGTCGCATCAGTCCAAATATGTCTAATAAAGTGGAAAAATCCAAAAATGTTGCTTCGCTGTTTACATTGCTTTGTGGTTTATGTCACATCTATTGTGTGTCACCGCTGACAACCCGGAAATGTGGGCCGTTGTTGTGCCCCCCAAAAATATTGATTGGCTGTCAAATGGTGGCCACGGAAGCGTGTACAGAAGGATTTAAACTAGAATTTAACAGGATTAACACTTAAAACAATTATTTGTTTGCTCAAAACTATAGTAAAGCTGTGTCTCTTACGTCATAAATGCACTTTGAAGGTGAAATTAGCTGCATTTTGTGGGGCAGCACAGCGAAATGAAGCTGATTTGATGGTTGTTGCAGGCAAGCTGGACAAAGGTGATTAACTATGGCAAGCTAATTGTGTCATTAATAACCCATTTTACCTATTACATGACACAACAGCATGCCATACTACTCGAGTGCCATCTAGCGGCTGAAAATGGTAGTGTTCAGTATTTTCAATCAGAATGAATGAAAACGGTCATGTCTCAGACAAAAGATTGTTTAAATATGAGAAAAAACATAAATAAGTTGCTTCTGCATATAAGTCGCAGGGTATGTAAATTATGCAAAAAAACGAAAACATGACTTATAGCCTAAAAAAATACAGTAATTCAGTGCATCTGTAAGTTGTAACGTTTAAGGAATATTTTCAAAGCGTCGCCTGAAATGACAGACGGGTCGCAACTTTTAGCTGTGCAGGAGTCGACAGCAGTCACATAACAAACACAGATACAGTTACTGACATCTGTTGTAATGTTTGGCTCTGATCTGCTGTGTGTCCAGCTGACCATCAGGCATGAGCCACGGGCACGCAGCGGGGACACAGAGACGGTCCTGGCACGGTCCAGTCGGGCCCTGGCGCCACCATCCACACAGAGATTGATCCCCACGTCACGGTCCATTTGTTGAAAGGAGGTTATGAGTTGGCAGCTTCTCAGGGAGCTCTGCTGGCACCCAGAGCTTCAACCACCGGGCCCGGCCAACACTCAGCAATTCTTCTGGCACCGCTGCTCCATCAACAGGCTGAGACATTCTTTAAACCCTGAAGGAGGGATGGTGTTTGTGGTGTTGATCGTGGTTTGTTTTAACTGTCTTCTTTTTCACGGTTACATTTCTATCAGAAACATTGTATTAGTAGATTGTTATTTTGTTTTCTTTCAGTTTTATGTTTTTTTTCTTCAGCATGTTTAGTTCCAGGTTTTCAGGCGTTTCCTTCAAGCTCATTCTTGATATTTTCTGCTTCTTGTGTGGTTTGTTTAGCAGTTTCTTGGTTTAGCTGATTATCTTTATCTTTCAGCATCCTCCTCTGCATCCCTCCATCCTCTGCATCTTCTGTCCTCGCTCCAACTACCCCCATGTTCTCTCAAGGTTCTTTGATTTACTTAATATTCTCCTTTTATATTTAAATGTGATAGTTTAACGTTAAGTTTAAAGTTAAAAGTTATAAGTAAAAAAAGATTAAGAAGGTGTGTGAATTATTAAATGTTCATTGAGAATTAAACTATGTACAAATAAACTTAGCGGTCAGAGTATGAAATAAAAAGAGTTCCCTCCTTTCAGACACTGCTGCTCATGAACAACTGAAGCTGCTGGGTGACTTTAAAAATACTCCAACAAGCACATAAATCTAAATATTTCAGTGAGGAAGTTTTACTCTCATCTGCAAATATAAAATAATAATAAAAATAAAAACTTGTCCTGAAATTTATAAATGCAATAAATGTTATGATCAAATCAAAGCTTGGGAAAATGGTGAAGAATGTCAAATATCCAAATATTCCTGTGACCTGTCTCCATTTTTTCAGTCTCCAAGGCACAAACAAACAAAAAATAACCCTCCCCCAATATCCTGGGAAAATTTGTACCAGCTACCAATGTGTACATGATATGTGAAAAAAGTTACAATAAAATAAATATTTCTCTAAACAACTGTGATAATTATAAAAAGATCAATTTGAGTTGATGCTCAGTGTTCCTGAAGTCTTTGACCTTCTTTACTTTACTCTGTGTAACTTGAAACAAGGTGAACCTCTGAAAACGAACCTGTTATTGAGCGTGAAACATTATTTTTTTGATTAAGTTTGATTTGTGGGGATCAGATCACCTTTAGGTTTCTAAACCAGCCACTAGGGTGCACAAGCCAGTGTATCTCATGTGCCGGTCCCAAGCCCGGGTAAATGGTGAGGGTTGTGT
>JARVGQ010001954.1:35271660-35282855 GCA_031762355.1 Hypsolebias martinsi | reverse complement strand
GGACTGTATTCTTCCACCGCTGCGCTGCCGCGTTATGACGTTTAACGTCGTAAAACTGTCATAAAACCGACGTAAAACGACGTAAAATCGAACGGAACTGCGTAACGTGAATAAGGGAGATACCGTCGTAAACTCGAAACGAAGACGAGACCGTCGTAACCCGAGGACTACCTGTACTTAAAAATGCCTGAGGGTGGGCCGGGCCTGATCATTCAGGTATCCACCCCCACCACCCCCCAATTACAACACCATGTAAATAAGTTGAACTTATGCAATGTGTTGCCTCAAGACAACCAGCAGAGGGTGCTGCAGGCGATTAAGCTGGACTTTTAGTCTGTAAAGAAGACTAACTAGTTTTGAGAAGTCTCAAGTTTTTTTTTTTTTTTTTTTGAGAAGGATCAAACCAGGAAATACGACAGAATGGAAGGACAGACTATTAAGAAGATTTCAGTCATATGGGAAACGCAAACTGCAGCTGTATTAGAACTTAATAGGCCAATACAGCTAGAGGGATTTACTCAAGAGTCTGAAAAGATGAACCTGTTCAATAGATTTTGAAAATCTGATTACTGAGATCAATGATTTTTTTAAAGATGGATTTTCCACAGTTTTTTTTATTTTTTATTTTTATTTGCATGTCAGTTTTGTTCAAATAATGAGTGGAAATGTTAAAAATGTTCAGTTTTTATTTTTCTTCTTATTTATTTTTTACATTTTCACCTCTCTTCAGGAGTGCATATAGCCTACAGTTGCCTTCAAGTTTCTGGCGTTAATGTGTTTCAGACACAATGATTAATGCTAGTTTCTAAGATTTATGCAAAAATTGTTTATGCAAACTTGAGCACAATTTCTCAACATTTTCTGGTGACTACTACGTCACTGTTTAATTTCTTTGTTTTGTATTAATAAACAACATATGGTTATTTCAGTTGCAAGGTTATGTAAACGTTTATGTATTTATATAAAATAAAATTACTATTTACTCCCCCCCACCTGAAATATTCCTCGGCCTCCCCCCAGCTAAATTCTTCTGGAGCTGGATCTGAGACTATCCCTTTAAAAACAAATGCATCCCAGTATTTTTACTGTTTTACTGTTGTACTACCATGTTCTTTCACATGTGATGGGACTTTAGTAACCTTCATGTTCTTATCTATTGCATCTTTACTAAATAAAGTGAAAATTACAAAAAATATTACTTAACAACAGACCTAAAAATCAAATTTAGGTCTTTTGATATACAGTATTCCAAAAATACTTTGTTTTTCTTTATGCAACTTTTTTAGTCTGCTTCCTGTGTTCCAATAAAGAGAAGTGATCCAGTATCTGACTGTAGGTATCTGCTCCTTTTATGGCTCTGACAATTTCCCCACCCCCTGTATTGCCTGTGTCTTAGAAACACATTTATTAGGATCAAACATGAGCAAACAAACCTAATTACCGTCCCACAATTACATTCTGCCGCCTTGTTCTGAACCTCAAGGCAAGTGGTCCTCCAAAGGTTGGTATGAACTGCGAGCAAATATTATCCATGTTTAATATAGAAGTAGCTGCAGACGGACAGAAGGACAAAGGGTATGATTAAAACCTCACAGGGATTGGCTGAGGAAAGAGAATAACTAAATCCCGCTGCTGGAGGCTTCAGCTCATACAGTGAGCTGGATAATACCTCGCTGCTGAAGGATTTTCCTGCCTGTTTCCAGTTGGCTGTGTATGGATTTATGTCAAAATGACTCAAAGAAGTGTGACGGTGTAGGAATGGGACAAAATCTGTCCTTGAAGAGTGTCTAGTTTTACACAGAAGCATGTAGTGTCTGCTCTGCCACAGACAAAAGGTTAGCAATGGATTTTCCCCCAAGATGCAGGTGCCTGTACAGAACTGCCACGACCCTGCGTTGAGAGTCAAGTACTTGTTATCCAAGCCACTTTCCTAGTTTGACAGAGATGCATTTTACAGACTCTGAGGCTGAATTGTTCATGAACAGGTGGGAAGTCACTCCTGCTGGTTCAGTGCAGCTGATCTGAGGCCAACAGCAGGTATCTATAGGTGCACAGGGGGAGCCTGTAAGACAGAATTTGTCTATTGTGGTGATTATGAGGCCATATGTGCCCAGAAAAACCTCCCGGTTGTCAATAAGGTCAGTCCAAACACAGAGTGAGGGGTTGATGGGAACGGATGCTGACCCCCACAGCTCTGCCAGGCTGACCACAGTGCCAGGTGTCGAGTTTCATTGCTTCGGCATTAAAGGAATAATTAAACCACCCGCCTCCACCAATTTAATATCCAAACAGTGTGACACATGAGAGGACAGACACACATATTACCGAGTGAATTTCTACACAGAAAACCATTGTATTTTTATAGGTAACTGGATTAAAATGCATGTGAAATCCATTTCATTGTTTGCCTCAGGTGGAGGAGTTCAAGTATCTGGGCGTCTTGTTCACGAGTGATGGTAGGATGGAACAGGAGATGGATCGACAGATTGGAGCCTCGTCCTCAGGATTTGGGCCATTGCTTCGGTCTGTTGTGGTGAAGAGAGAGCTGAGTCAAAAGGCACAGCTCTTGATTTGATGGTCTGTCTATGTTCCAACCCTCACCTGTGGCCATGAGGAGCGCCGTCATTTGGGGGAGCTTGGAGTATAGCTACTTCTCCTCCACGTTGAAAGATTGATTGATTAGGAAGCCTCCTGGTAGCCTCCCTTTATCCAGGCATGTTCAACTAGTAGGAGCCCCCAAGGACGACCCAGAAGTTGCTGGAGGGATTGTGTTTATTCTCTGGCCTGGGAACACCTCTGGGTCCCCCAGAACAAGCTGAAATGTGCCACTGGGGAGAGAGATGTCTGGGTTTCTCTCCTGGACCTGTTGTCTTGGTGATCCGATGATGGATAAATGGTAGGGTGGTAGGTAGATAGGTAGGTAGGTGGGTGGATAGATGGAGAGGAGTAAATGGAGTAGATAGATTGATGAATGGATATGAAACAAGTCTATCAAGGGACTGAGACATGGGTGTTTAAAAACAGAAGGGCATGCCACATGTTCTTCAGTTTTTCCCCCCAAAAAATCTATGGCAAGACTGATGAGAAGGTGCCGTGGCGCCATACTGTACTCACATGAAGAGGAACACAAAAGGTTGTGTTTAAAGCTCTGGTGCTAAATCTTTGGCTGGTTTTGTTTTTTCTTTGTTGATCTTCTTGAAATTTGTTACCATTAGGTGGCACTTTGCTTATTGTACAGAAACAGCCTCTCTGTGTTGCTGCTTTTCTGATTGCTGAGCTGTGTTTGTACTGTTGTTAGTTAAAATGTAGGGGAAAATAATAGTGAAGCGAATAAACTCATAGCATGGTGTGAACAGATAGGAGGGGAAATAATCAGTGTTAAAATTCTCAAGTTTTGAAGTGAAACGTTATCATTCTGTGTTTCACACACTCACACACAAAAGATCCTCCACAATAGCTTGAGGATGAAAACAGTTTCTATGAATATCAGTCATACTAAGAGTTCGAGAGCAAAGACTTGCTCCAGCTCTGCTGCTGTAGCATCATTCACTTCAGTTTATTTATACATGTATAGTGCCATATCACTATGTAGTAGATATACCGGTACCTCCGTGTCCAATCTTGTCCCAGAAGACCTTCTGAAAGGACAGAACTTACAATTCCATTAATTTGACTTAGAACAAAATTAAAAAGTCTCTTGATAAGATAATTTGTGTCCTGGATTCAAATTAATGGAATTATAAGTTCTGTCCTTTCATTATAAAGGACTCGTTCGAGTCTCAGAAGAATAATTATTGAGAGGTGAAAGGTATCAACAGCCTATTCTCCTACAACAACAAGGTTGTCTCAGGGACTTTACAGGAACGTTCACACACAGAAAAGACAATTAGTAAAGTCCTTTGTCTAAGGAAGGATCATCATGAAAATGTTTCTGCACCTTTGGTCAAAACTGGTTGTTGTTTAGTTAAAGTGCTAAAAGGACCTGTTTGCTGCCGAGGATGGCCAGAGGCGAATCCAGAGTCCTGAAATGATGACAGAACGTTTATTCAGCTGGGCTCCTCTGAAAAGTCCGTGGAATTCCTCTGTAGAAGGTTTGGAAGGGGTTAGAGCATCAGGGAGCCAAATTTCAGATAAACACGATTGTTTTGGGGACAGGCAGAACTTTAATGACATCTACCTTCAGTCTGTGTCGGTCCACTTTTAACTATAAGTTAAGTAAAAAGTTACATCTATAACTAACTTTTTTAGATATAACCAAGGTGTGTCTCAGTCTAACTTTTCCTTAATAAATGCACTTTGATGATCAAACCAGCTGCATTTCAAAAGACGATTTGCAGAAGCAGGAGTGCGCAGAAGGTGACTCGCTGTGCATTCTTTCAAAATTTAACAAGATTACCACATAAAACAATTATTTGTTTGCTCAACTTTATAGTAAAGGTGTGTCTCAGTTGAACTTTTACTTAATAAATACACTTCAGTGGTCAAATCAGCTTCATTCCACCGGGGAGTTGCAGCAAAATGAAACTGATTTGTCGGTTGCTCCAGGCGAGCTGGATGAAGGTGGGAGACTATGGCAAGTTGATTGTGTCATTATAGCCACTTATACCTATTACATGACACAACGGCATGCCATACTGCTCGAGTGCCATCTAGCAACTGAAAATGATAGTGTTCAATATATTCATTGTCAGAATGAATTAAAACAGTCATATCTCAGCCAAAAATTGGTTTATAGATATGGGAGAAGGAGAAAAAAAATGAATAAGTTGCTTCGGTGTATAAGTCGCAGGGCATGTAAATTGTGCAAAAAAACTGCAACTTATAGACCAAAAATTACAGTAAATGGTGAAGAAGTGATGACCTCTAAAAACAAACTGTTGTCTCATTAAAATGACTTTGATGTGTTTTGTGCTTTTGTATTTATTTTCTGTTTTGTAGCTGGAAAATAAAATGACAAGTTTTTGATTTAAAAGCTGGCTCAGACCTACATTTGGTCTCTTAACGTCAAAACATAAGAAAAATGTTCACAAAATAACAACTAAAAAAATAAAAATAGGAACACCAATTGAAATGAACACAAAAATGTTATGACTGAAATGAATTTTCCTTTAAAAAAAAACTAGAATTCTTTCTGCCACCTTTCATTTTATATTTTGTTTTTTTTTTGTTTGTTTTCATGTGAATAATTGTTTATTGTCATATATTTATTTTATAAAATGAATAAAAGAAATAAACTAAACATTTTGGTTCAGTTTATCCTCTTTATTTCATTGTGCTAAGCTTGCAGAAGTTTTTTTTTTTTTTTAATTCCCTAAGAGAAGTGAAGTGAAAGTGTGGTGCCAACCGGCTCTCGGAGGGAGCAGCCTGACAGCTATTAGTCTTCTTCCTCACCGAGCACGAGTGCAAATTGCTTCAATGTTTAAAAACTAGCATCGTCATGCCCTGCTCTCCTTTTATCTTCAGGCTGTCATGGCAGGAGAGAAAAATAGCAAACGCAAAACATCCTTCTCAAAGGAAATGCAAAGTGGAAATAAATTTAGCCTTCTCTGTAATCGTCCATTAGGAGATTAGAGCATTATTTCCATAAAATTTGGACCATGAGACACAACGAGGGTTTAGTTATTTAGTTTGCCGGTGCTGTCGGGCAGTTTTCCAGTCTTTGCACACTGTCTGGGAATTTCATGGAAATCTGGTTTGGTCACATTGTTGATCAAATGCTCCAGAAAAGGTAAATGATTGGAATTTTATTTACATCTTTGGTGAGTAAAATAAAAATAAATTATACTTTTTGTGGTTCTAACTGGTTCTTTTATGGCCCCCTCTGTCTTCTCATAACTCAGACAGGATGTGGAATGTTGCTGAATGGGTGGAGGAATCCCCTCGGAGTGGGGAGGAAGAAGATGGGGGGGTGGATTCCAAGCGTGGGTTACAGTGGGAAGGAAAGGGTCACGTTCTTATTTGTTTGCGTTATGGGATGGCAGCCGCAGTGGAGATCTAGATTGTGCAGGGTCCTCTGGGGTCACTCGCTCCCACATCGCATTCGCAGCTGTTGGGGCTGTGCTGAGGGGGAGGACGAGGGAGGGTGGAAATAAAAAAAGAGATTCTCTCATGATGTTCACTCCTCAAGCCTGCTGGACTTGGACTTGCGTGTGGACAGTGAGGTGGAGCTGGCTGAGTGGAGCACTTTGGAGTGGCTGCCCCGTCTGAGTGATTCAGCTTTGAGAGGGACCATTCAGCCAAAGTTCTCCGCTCAAACAAAGATTTAAATAAAACGGTGCAGCTTGAGTGTACTGTTACCATACGCACTGTTACCACAACAACCGGAGGCCACGGGACAATAAGACGTTTGCTGATTTAATTAATCGTGCCATTTCACAGCTTTGTTTTATTGCAGATGAAGACTTTTAATTCTGATTTGATGGGTGATGTCAACACAGGTGAGCTGTTGTCAGCAACTTAAAGCTCTGGAATGAAACATTAAGACAAAAAGAAGCTGGAACTAAATGGAAGTGGGGCACGGCTGAAACGTCTCGCATGTTTCCTGCCTTGGCTGCAGATACCTTGAAGCAGTGACTCCACATCCTCTGCTGTTCAATGTTTACTTCCACTACCTGTTTTTCCTATCGTTTCATCTGGGTCCTCTGAATTTCCCATTTGTGGGGATGAGGCGGCTTCCTTCCTCTAACGAGCAACAGGATGTGCGCTACTTGGACCGTACGTGCAAGTTTTTGTAACCTACAAATCATTTTTAGCTCCGTGTGGCCCTGCTGACTTCATTACAATTGTGCATCATCCAGATGCTGCTGGATCTGAATGTTTAGCTGCAGCAGAAAGCTGGTGTTCAGGAGGAAATTTCCACTGGTGCAGTTTGAAAGAGTTTACTCAGGTAGTTTCCCAGATTTACAGATGTGCAATTCTAAACTGCAGGTCTGCACTCAACGTAAACAAAAGCTGAATCCACCAAAAACTGTGGAGACTTGACTCATGGGATTGACCTTTGCTAGTCTGGCCCAAGTTCAAGTTCTAATTTCTTTATTGTCATTTGCATCACATGTGGTACATGAGGTGGAACGAACTTGTGTACTCAAGGTCCCAGTTACACCTGTTAATCTGAGTAAGTTAATCTAGGTAAACAAATGTGGATGGTAAGTCTAACGTTTGGCCTGTTTTAGTCCCTTTGGCTGTTTCTGTACGTAAACAAATGCAGGTGATAGTTCATATCCAAATTTGGCTCCTTTTAAACTTGCCAAACCATTTTATTTATAAAAAAGAGCAACAGCCAACCAAAGTGATGTTCAACAAAAACAAAGCAAGCAAAGGACACGATAAAATACATAGATCCACAGAGGTAAAGATAAGAACTAAAATGGCTAATATTGCAGAATACAGCAAGTTAAATTCAACTCATACAGTGTGAAAAGCCTGAGAATAAATTTGCTTTTAAACAAGACTTAAAAACTGTAAGAGAGGGAGCAGAGGTAACTCATTCCACAGTTTTGGACCTGCAACAGGTCCTGTCACCTCTGAGCTTAAAACAAATGTGTGGAACCAATAAAAGCATCTGGTCAGCTGACCTGAGAGAGCGCTGTGGGAGATATGGCTGCAGCAGAGCAGTGAGATAAGAGGGAACAGAACTGTTCAGAGATTTAAAAACATACTGAAGGATTTCAAATTCAGGAATTGAACCAGGAGCCACAACAGCTGGCTAGTGCTGGCAGTAACACAACACTGAGCTGTGATCGACAACTCACGTCATTCATGTCATTCTACGTCATTACACAATATGCAGCGCATTAACATCATATCTGGCAGATGTCCATTAAGTTCAGCTAAATCTCAGGCTTGCCCATGCAAATGCGCCACATAAAAAGCAGATGTTGGGGGTAACTTATTTATTACATGTGGTACCAAGGTAAAACTAATCCTGTGCAAATAGGAATTTTGTTTCCCTAACTGGGCTAGAGAAGAAATGTCAACACTGTGGTTCTTGATTGTGCCATCAGGTGGAAACAACACGACTTTTGTCTTCTTATTCAAGTTTAAGAAATTTAAAGCCATCCGGTCCCTGATGTCAGCCAGGCAGTCAAGAAGAGGTTGGATAGAACGTGCACCGGTTTACTTCAGAGGGAAGTAAATTTGATGGTCATCAGTATAAAAATGAAAAGGGACAAATAACACGTAGTGGCAGCAGGTATAAAGAAAAGAGAAGAGGTCAGAGAATGGAGCCCTGCGGTACCCCTCACTGATGAGCTGCCAATTTAAAAAAAAAAATCCTTGTTGTTGATGAAAATCATTCTATCAGAAGACCTAAACCTTTTAGGAACACATTAACTATTAATGTGACAAAAATATTGTGCAAACGTTTCTTATTTTTCATCTGTTTTTTTCGTGACTTTGTAATGAAGATTTTGTAGGTTTGAAAGTGTTTGTGTGTGATTTTTTTAAATAAACACAGTCAGCGTACTCCAAATTAAGCCTCAGTACTGGAGTGTGGCTTAGATTTTTGCTGCATTGACATGATAATTCCTTTTAAAGAACTGTGCAATGGTGCAATCTAAGCTATTATGGACAAATAGGTTTTTCTATATTACCAAGATTAACAGACCCTGAGCACGTCTCATTTATGTGATCCAGTCATAAACTCCCAAGGTGCAGCTTTAGTCATTTTCAGACATGTTCTTATCTCTGTTTTCTGCTATGTCAGGTTAAGATTCTGGTGATTCGACTCATTAATTCTAACTTCCTTTTTAGCATGGAGCTGAAGGTGAAGCAGGGTTCCTACAGATGTATGAAATCCTTCAAAATGCATTTACTTGTGGTGTTTTTATGGTTTATAAAAAAAAGCTTGCATATTAAATAAAGTGCTTGAAACTGTAAATGAATTGGTTTCATCAGACTCTCCCATCCATCCTGCCAACGTGCTCACGTTTTGTGTATCATTTTCTTTTTCTTTTTGTTTCACAGTACACTGATGGACTTGGCATCACTGAAGTATGCAAAAATACACGGACACTTGGCAGGTTTAAGCAGCTCTGCAGCGTCTTTTGTACAAATCTAACAGGCAGAAAGAAGCGGGACAGGAAGAACCTGAGCAAGTGAACTCATTTTAGTGCTGAATTATTCTTTTAAAACTATAGAAGCATAAATTACTGTATTGAGTTGGTGTAAAACCACCACCGGATGAGTTTGTTAGCGTCATTGGAGGAGCTCTGACCAGGTATAGACCTGTATCCAGTCCCCCATTCTTCTTGAAAATCCTTGAAAAAATAGTTGCAAATTGTTCGTTTGTATATATGGATAAAAATAATCAGTTTGAGGAATTTCAGTCTGGATTTAGAGCTCAATAAACTGCAAGTTACCAATGATATTCTCATGGCCTCTGACAATAGACAGGTGTCTACACTGCTCCTGCTGGACCTCAGTGCTGCATTTGATACAGTTGATCATAATAGTCTGCTAAAGAGACTTGAATGTGAGATTGGGATTGCAGGAAGGGCTCTAAAATTGTTTTAATCATATTTATCCAATAGATTCCATTATTTTGATGTTACTAATTAATTTTCATTATACACCATAGTTAGTCATGGAGTCCCTCAGGGTTGCTGTCTCATGTTTTTTTTTTTTGTTTTTCTTTTTTCTAATGTTCTGTATTTAATAGCTGTAACAGCTTAGTTTCAGCTTCGGTCAGTAGCACAGCATTCACACTGTAGTTTATTTTGTTTTAGATTGTTGCTGTTTATGTGATTTCTCTGTTTTGTTGGTAAATTTGCAGTCACTTTTTTAAAAAGTTGTCTAATTTAATTATCAAAAGCAGTTTAAACAACAGGTCTTGAGTTACTTCAATTAGTTAAAGTGTGTTTCTGTATTCAACATATTTCTCTAAAGAAAAATATAATTATTCAGCTCTAGTTGCACAAAATCCATGTTTCACCTGTTTAATTTTTTTTAATTAAAGCCTAATTTCTGCTGGCTCCTAAAAGTAAGGGACTTTTTGTTTTTTGTTTTTTTCTTGTCAACTTAACAGGGAATGCATCTTTTCCTAAGCATCCATGGTGTATGTCATATGGACCATATATTTCACATAAACACAATTTTGGAGCAAAGCTGTTTACTTGTTTCACCAAAAATCCACTTTCAGCTTATCTCTCTTTCTCTTGCTCCTATTCAGCCGAGGTGATACATCTGCAGAGCTAAAGCCGAGCTATAACTACTGACCTCAGTTCTCACTCGTGATAACAGCTGTGCTCTCCTAAACTGAAATCAATACTTTATCTTTTCAATTTTTTTCTAACACATTTAGCTGATTGTGTCGAGTGAATGGCTATTTTTGTTAAGTTTTACTCTTTTCAGCAGTTCAGCCTCACTTTAGCAACAAAGCCATATTGAAACAAAATAAGTAAAACTAGAGAAATTGCATTTTCTGCAAAAATGCAGTGTGAATGTATATTGCCGAAAACCTTATCAGAAAACAGCTGAAATTAGCTAAAAATAAAAACATGCTGAATTTTAGTTGAAAGGAAGAACAAGCCTAAAGTAACAGAAGCAGAAAGAACACACATTTGCTGAATTGGGTTTGAATAAGCAGAAATTAGCACAGAAATTATGAAATCAGCTAAAAAAATGAAATTAGCAAAAATAGCTGGAGAGGTCGTAAGAAACTTAAATTGCCATGAAGGAAATTGAAAGAGCTGAAATTAGCTAAAAAAATGTGGAACTAGCTGAAAAGGTTCAACAAAAAGAATAAAACAGCTGAATAGTAGCTGAAATAACAGAAAAAGCTAAAAGGAGCAAAACAGTTTGAAATTAATTAGGCTGAAAGTAGCAAAAGTTATCACAAAAAAAAAAACAAATTAATCTGAAAACAGCTAATATTTGCAAAAAAAAAAAAAAAAAAAAGCAAAAGTTAACTGAAAAGGTAGAACAAGCTTAAATTAGCAGAAGAACGCAGAAAGAAAATGTTAGTCCAATCAGGCTGAAAGAAGCAGAAATGAGCACCAAAAAGTGAAAATTACCTGAAAAAGCTGAAATTAATAAAAAGAAATAGCTGAAAAGTAGCTGAAAAATGCAGAGAGAAGCTTAAATTACCGGAAGGAAGTGGAGGGAGCACATTTTTGCTAAATTTTTTTTCATTCAACCTTTATTTAGGCAGGTTAATCTCATTGAGCCTCGAGGACTCATTTACAAGAGAGACCTGG
>JARVGQ010001954.1:35167465-35178818 GCA_031762355.1 Hypsolebias martinsi | reverse complement strand
CAAAGCAGGAGCTAAAAGGAGCAGAGTATGAGCTAAACGTAGAGCAGGAGCTAAAAGGAGCAGAGCAGGAGCTAAAATGTGCAGAGCAAGAGCTAAACGTAGAGCAGGAGCTAAAAGGAGCAGAGCAGGAGCTAAAATGTGCAGAGCAAGAGCTAAAAGAAACAGAGCAGTAGCTAAAAGGAACAGAGTAGGAGCTAAAACAGAGCAGAAGCTACAGAACAACAGGACCTAAAAGGAGCAGAGCAGGAGCCAAAAGGAGCAATGTAGGAGCTAAAAGGAATCAAGAAGGAGCTAAAAGGAACAGAGCAGGAGTTAAAAGGAGCAGAGCAGGAGCTAAAAGGAACAAAGCAGGGGCTAAAAGGAGCGGATCAGGAGCTAAAAGGAGCAGATCAGGAGCTAAAAGGAACAGAGCATGAGCTAAAATGAACAGAGCAGGAGCTAAAAGGTGCAGAGCAAGAGCTAAAAAAGCAGAGCAGAAGCTAACAGGAATAAGTAGGAACTAAGAGGAACAGAGCAAGAGCTAAAAAAAAAAAGCAGAGCAGCAGCTAAAGGGAGCAGAGTATGAGCTAAACGCAGAGCAGGAGTTAAATGGAGCAGGGCAGGTGCTAAAAGGTGCAGAGCAGGAGCTAAAATAAACAGCAGAAGCTAAAATGAACAGAGCAGGAGCTAAAAAAAGCAAAGCAGGAGCTAAAAGGAGCAGAGTATTAGCTAAACGTAGAGCAGGAGCTAAAAGGAGCAGAGCAGGAGCTGAAAAAAGCAGAGCAGGAGCTAAAAGGGGCAGAGCAACAGCTAAAAGGAGCAGATTATTAGCTAAATGTAGAGCAGGAGCTAAAAGAAACAGAGCAGGAGCTAAAAGGAACAGAGCAAGAGCTAAAAACAGAGCAGAAGCTACGGAACAACAGGTGCTAAAAGGAACAGAGCAGGAGCTAAAAGCAGAACAGGAGCTAAAAGGAGCAGAGCAGGAGCTAAAAGGAGCAGAGCAGGAGCTAAAAGGAGCAGAACATGAGCTAAAAGGAACAGCATGAGATAAAAGAGCAGAGCAGGAGCTAAAAGGAGCAGAGTAGGAGCTAAAGGTAGAGCAGGAGCTAAAAGAAGCAGAACAGGAGCTAAAAGGAACAGAGCAGGAGCTAAAAGGAGCAGAGCAGGTGCTAAAAACAGAGCAGAAGCTATGGAACAACAGGAGCTAAAAGGAGCAGAGCAGGAGCTAAAAGGAGCCGAGTAGCAGCTAAAATGAACTGAGCAGGAGCTAAAAAGGAACAGAGCAGGAGCTAAAAAGAACAGAGCAGGAGCTAAAAGGAGCAGAGCAGGAGTTAAAAAAGAACAGAGCAGGAGCTAAATAACAACATTTTTCTCTTGTAAATGAGTCCTCGAGGCTCATTGGGATTAGTTCGTCCCAAACAGTCGTAGGACAACAGGAGCTTCTGTCCCCTCAGCAGGAGCTTCTGTCCCCTCAGCAGGAGCTTCTATCCTTTCAGAAGGAGCTTCTGTCCCTTCAGAAGGAGCTTCTGTCCCCTTTGGAATATTGAGCATTTATCTCTGGACTAAAGCCTGCAGTTTTGGGGTGGCTTTTGGGAGCAGTTCTGTTGACCTGTTTGGATGCAGAAGCGGCAGCCTCGTGGACTTGAACTGAACTGAGGTTGGTGGCTCTTCCGGTTCTCAAGTCTTGTGTTCTTCTTGGTCAAGGCTGGACCGGGTCTCTGGACCTTGGCTCTCGGCCTTACGGCAATATTTTAATGTGATACTCTTCACCTTTGTTCTGAAACTGGTTGGTGGTCTGAAATCCTCTGAAGCTAGGTTACCTGGATTAGGAGTAGGATAACAGTCAGAACTTCCATCCAAGTCTGGCTGAGGTTAGGTCTAACAGAACCAAGCTAGCTAATATCCAGTCGTCAATCGAATCTATCGACTTCCTGATAAAACGTTGAGTTTAGTTGAAGAAACGTTTTCAAGCAACAAATGTTCATCAAATTAACAGCATTATTCAGATTAAATGTTCTTCAGATTAACAGAGTTCTTCAGATTAGTTGCATACTTCAGATTACCTGAGATATACAGATTACCTGCGTTCTTCAGATTAGCCGTGTTCTTCAGATTGACAGCATTCTTCAGATTAACGGCGTTCTACAGATTAGCTACGTTCTCCAGATTAATTGCATTCTTCAGATTAGCTGTGTTCTTTAGATTGACAGTGTTCTTCAGATTAACAACATTCTTCAGATTAGCTGTGTTCTTTAGATTGACAGTGTTCTTCAGATTAACTGTGTTCTCCAGGAGTAGCATCTTTCTGTTTCCTGGTGCTCCACCCCAACCTGAAGAATATCATTTTGAAATATTCAGACATAACCTGTGGTCCCGGCTGTACATGGGAGTCTTTGTGTCCCAGTTGTTGAGACAACTGTCCATGTACGTGTGCATGTTGTCCGTGTGGGTGACCACAGCTCTGCTGCTGGTTCTTTGCTCCTCAACACCTTCATTTCTTCAACCCAAAGCAGGAAGACAAGTTTAAAAGACAGGTTTGTCTTAAGATTTGGGTTGAGGACCGTTGAAAAGAAGTGCACGGGTCTGTGCAGACACGGCGTACTCTTTTCTGAGGTTTGCAATGGAGACAACGGAACCATTGATGTGATCCATTATCCATTGTATAATCAATAACCTCTATCTTTTCCTTTTTATGGTCAATCCAGACGCCTGAGCTGGACTGAGGTCATGGACGGTCTGCTGGAAGCCGGTCTTCGTCATGGTCCATGTCTTGGTCAGTGTTGTGGTCCATGTCATGGTCCATGTAGTGGTCTACATCATGGTCTATGTTGTGGTCCACATCTTGGTCTATGTTGTGGTCCGCATCTTGATCCATGACATGGTCTATGTCATGTCTACACCGTGGTTTACATCGTGGTCTACATCGTATTCCACTTTGTGATCTAAATTTGGTTTACAACGGACCATTTCATGTCCACGTCATGGTCCATGTCTAAGTCTTGGTCCATGCCTTGGTCCATGTTTTGGTCTATGATGTGGTCCTCGTCACAGTCTACATCATGGTCAATGTTATGGTCTAGGTCTTGGTCTACATTGTGGCTTACATTGTGGTCCAATTTGTGGTTTATGTCATGGTCTACATCATGGTACATGTCATGGTCTATGTCTTGGTCTACTTTGTGGTTTACATTCTAGTCTACCTCATGCTCCATGAGGTAGAGTAGAATGTATATAGTCTACATATTGGTCTACGTAGCGGTCCACGCCATGTATAAATCGTGGTCTACATCATGGTCTATGTCATGGTCTATGATGTGGTCCATGTTGTGGTTTACGTTGTGGTCCATGTCTTGGTTTATGTCTTGGTCTACGTCATGGTCCATGTTGTGATTTCCATTGTGTTCCACTTCATGGTCTATGTCATGGTCCATGTTGTGGTCTATGTTGTGGTCTATGTCTTGGTCTATGCCATGGTCCACTTTGTGGTTTACGTCTTGGTCCACATCATGGTCTATGCTGTGGTCCATGTTATGGTCTATGTCATGGTCCACATTGTGGCTTATGTCATGGTCTATGTCATGGTTCACATCTTGGTCTATGTCATGGTTCATGTTATGGTGTACATCTTGGTCTACGACATGCTCCACATTGTGTTTTATGTCATTGTCCATGCCGTGGTCTACATCTTGGTATATGTTGTGGTTCACATCGTGGTGTACATCTTGGTCTATGTCATGGTCCACGTCTTGGTCCACGTCATAGTTCATTTTGTGGCTTTTGTCATGGTCTACATCATGATCTATGTCATAGTCTACGTCATGGTCTATGTCATGTCTATGTCATGGTTCATGTCTAGGTCTACATCATGGTCCACATCTTGGTCTACGTCATGGTCCACTTCGTGGTCCATGTCATGGTCCATGTTGTGGTCTCCATCGTTGTGCACTTTGTGGTCCTCTTTTTGGTCCACATCATGGTCCACATCTTGGTCCATGTCTTGGTTTACATCACAGTCCACTTCGTGGTCCATGTCATGGTCTATGTCATGGTCCATGTTGTGGTTTACATTGTGGTCCACTTTGTGGTCTATGTCCTGTCTACATCATAGTCCATGTCATGGTCCACGTTGTGGTGTAATTTGTGGTCTACTCGATGTCATGCTCCATATCATGGTCCATGTCATCAAGATGTCCTGCTCCATGTCATGGTCCATGTCATCAAGATGTCCTGCTCCATGTCATGGTCCATGTCATCAAGATGTCTGGACCAAGATCTGGAACAAGACGTAGATCATGACTTAGACCACAATGTGGACCATGGCATGGACCACGATGTGGACCATGACATGGACCAGGATGTAGACATGACATGATCTATATCTTGGTCTACATCATGGTCCATGTTGTGTTCCATATCTTGGTGCACACTGTGGTCCATGTGGTGGTCCACAATCAACACTTTTTCAATCAAAGCCACAGCATGCGGGCCGTCCAACATCTTTTTGACTCATGGCTCAAACGATCCTGAAACCCATTGAGGCCGACTGAGAGGACGCTCAGCTGGACTTGACAGAGAGCCGGTAAATATCTGAGCTCGTTGGTCAGCTTTTGATCACAGCTGGTGGTGAGGATGATGGGCAGTCTGGTTCTTGCACTGCTGCTTTATGTTTGAAACAAATGTGGGCTGGTAAACCCGAGCACTGCGGCTGTTGGCATCAACAGCAACCTTTTTTAGGAAATAGCCTGCTCCGATGTACGTGTGGAACGTCTTCTCCATCTGCTGTGGTCGAAGGTCATAGTCAAAGAATAAGAATGACGCAAATAAATAAGAATACATTTTATAACAGGTTATTTACAGCTGTCCTCTAACAGCTGAAGGGCCTCCAGCTGACCTTTGACCTTTCTATTCGGGCCATTCATGTGCTCATTGACGATTTGATCCGACATCCTTGATTCTGGAATTCAGACCCAGATTCCTCCAAAGTTTGCCTGTTCTGACCTGTCCTCTGGAGCACCGGAGGACAGATTTGTGTTTGTTGTTTTTTGTTCTGTTGCCTCAGACAGCCATGTTGTGTCTCATGTGTGTTGTGTGTCAGCGTCTCAACATGTCGGCCTGCTGAAGCTCAACCGTAACTCTGATGTTTTCCTCTCCACAGTGAAGCCTCCATCTGCTCTCAGGTTTAACATTTTAAATAAAAACACAGTTCAGGTGACGTGGAGCCCACCGCCGTCCAGGGTACAAGGCTACAGACTACAAGTGACCTCAGACTCAGGTGAGTGCCGGTTCAGCCGACTACGCCATCGTACTTCATTTACAGGAACCAGCTGGGAGCAGATCTCCCAAGCAGAACCTTGTCTGCTCTCAAACCTTTGGAGCCTGGAGTCCAGTTCGCTTAGAAGCAAAACTTCTTCTTTAGGTTTGAGTGATAAAACATCTACTCAGAGTTCAGAAAACATCTGAGCTTGTCTCAAACTGATGACTTTATCGATGAAGATATGAGACAAGTTCACATCTTCAGGTCCTTTCAGGTTCTGCCTGTCTACATCTAAAAATCCAAACCCAGCAGAAACATCAGAGCTGAAATAAACCTCAGGGTTAGAAATCATTGAATAAAATCACTTTTCATGTATTTTAGTCAACTTTCTGAATTGATTGTCTAAATCAATTTTGTTGAGGTAGGGGCAGATGTTATAAGATATTTTCTTCTTCTGCGTCCTTTCATTTCATGTATTGTTTTATATTTCATGTGGTTTTGTAAATAGTTTTTTTCTATGTATTTTTAAAATTGAAATGAATAAATAAATAAATAACTTTTTTTTTTCCCATTTTCGATGGCCTCCCTTCTCACCTTACCGCCATCCTCTTCACACCATTATTATGATTTTTTTTAAATTAGGATAGAAAGAAAGGAAAGACAGAAAGAAAGACCACAAAACACAAAAATACATATATATATACTGTATACACGAAAACAGCACAAGGCAAACCATCCGACCACTGCCTGCAAACCCGCAAAGAACACGACAAAACTCAGCAACAGAATATATTATGCCAAAGAACTTAGAACATTCATGTAACTTACTATAAATATATATACTGCATATCCATACTTACCCATATACCTGCACAAACATGAATACACAGCTAAATATCTACATACATTACCTACATTTACATCCCTGCAACCGTTTGTGTGTGGTTGAGAACATGCATAAGAGTATAAGGTAACACATGGTATCACATGGTAACATTTTCTCAACCTTTTTCTTTTAACTCATAAAAAAATGTGCTTTTTGAGTGTTTAGCGGTCTGAATCCAAAATATTTTAGTTTCCCAGTTAAAGGCATCTATGATTTTGCGTGGCTCTCACTTATGCTCTGAAACGAACGGGATCAATCATTCAGAGGTTGTTCTCGCCAAAGGGATTTTATTTTATCATTCAGGTCTATCACCTTTGTTCGTTGCCAAGTTTCTCACTTCATCTGTGCGCAATGTGTGTATTGATGGGACATAACATCCTGCAGGGAGACGTCGCCGACGTTGAGCAGAAACAATGAAAGTTGATTTCACATTATAGAAAAGTGACGTCCAACAGAAGCCAGGCAGAGTGGTGTCTTACAGAAAAACCATCAACGTTCTCCACGTCCCGATTTATTGTATAAAAGATCAGATCAGATTGTCGTAGCGGTTTCAACATTTTAAATGATTTATAAAGTGCACAAATTACCACAACAAAAAAGGCTTCATATTATTGCTGTTTCTTTTTCCTTAGGTCTGACAATGTGTTTTCTCCTGTTTGCCAATTAGTGTTTGAAGGACCTCATCCAGGACTGAGCCCCCCACATTCAGTTCTGTTTCTTCTGTCCTGCAAGCCTGTCTGATTGGACCAGTGACCCATTTCTGCATTCCAGTCATGCTGCTGCAATTACCCAAACCTGCTGCTATGAAAGTGAACCCAGTTTTTTTATATGAACTGTTCACCACATTGTGTGATCATTTTGTGGATTAGTATGTACCTTATCTCCTAATAAAACTGATTAAGTTTACACAGCTGGCTGATTTATTTGTGGTTGCACAAGTAAATATGCAACAGTTGTGGCTGTACCCCGGTATAAGGACAGAGGAGAACAGATACCCAGACTCAGGATGCATTGACAGTTTTTATTTACAAAGTGGTGAATCATGCAAGGAGCCAGGGAGGGAGCTGGAACCCTGAAGAGCAAGGAGATGATTAGTGGTCTGTTGGCAGGGGTGATAATGTTGTTGTTCTTACTATGGAGGTCGTTGTCAGTGGGGAGAGCTGACCCAAATGGTTCAGGTGAAGAAGGTGCATGTCTGAACACTGGCAGGCGATAGGCAAGTGGTAGGAAGGTGTAGAGGCACAGAGGAGCTCGAGGTCCACAGAGGAGAATCCAGGGAACAGGAGGACATCATGGATTAACTCCTGAGGGCTTGGAGAGAATACAAAATCATTGTATTTAGTTTCAGACATGATTAAAAGCCTAGAACAGAACTACCATCAGCAGGTAATGCTCCAGCACTGGCTGAAATTCCTCTGCAGCTTTTTATGCTCCTCATGCTCATCAAGCAGCTGATCCTCAGGTGGTGCTGATTAAAGTCTGGCTGTGGGTGAAGGAGCTGGCAGAGCAGAACTCCCACAAAATCAGAGTGTCAGTTTAGCTTCTAAGTTTTATTTTGTAAGTCTTCTCATTTAAAAAAAACTAACTTTTAACATACAACTTATATTGAATGGTTACATTTGTTTAAGCGAGTTACTTTTACGCCAAACAATGCTTCTTAAATTTTATTTCGCTTTTCTAAATGAAGATATTTGTTGCCGATTTGTTTCCGTTTGCTGTTCGCTCAAGTTGTGGTGGACATGCGAGCCGTCCAGGGCATCCCCCGCCTCTCGCACAATGACTGCTCGGCCGGATCCTCATGACCCAGAGAGGTGAAGCAGGTAAAGAAAACACATGGATGTTCAACAGATGTGGACTTTTTAAAGTCAGAGCAGATTTGTTTCATTCCAGCGGCACTGTTTCTTCATGTCCCTCTGGCCAGACCTCTGAAGACACTGAGCTGACTGGATGTCACAGGTCGTAACGACGAGAAGTTGCCCGCCGCAACCTCAACAATCACTTGAAGAGCAAGTTTGTCATGATCAGTCAAAGACGACACAAAGCCAGAGCTTTCCACTGGTGTGCTAACGATTCCAGGACTGATTCATGGTCCGCTCTGAAACGAAGGCAGCGAGTTGGCTTTGTCTCCCCGCAGAGTGCTGTCACAGAAACTGAACGGGACTGCCTCATTTTAACATTTTTATTTGCAGCAACGTTTGTGTGACTTTGTGCTGAACATTAACTGGCCAGCCTATGTAAAAAAACAAAAGAAACCTTTTTTACTCTTATCTTTCAACAGCTTTCATGTTTCTCTGATATAAGAGGGTTTTAATCTTCTTACAAAACTCCAGGGACATGAAAGTCACTCAGCATATTAACCACCAGGTCTCTTTTTTATTTAACACAAAATCTCCATCCAGACCTGGAGAACAGCTGTCAGATCCCCTGCTGAAGGATCCTTGAATGCAAAGCTATCAACCACAAAGTGACCTCTGTCCAAATTTCTCCCTCAGGTATCAGTGGAACATTACACTATGGTGGAGAGGAAAAACACCATTAACCGTAGATAAAGAACGCTCCTCCGCCGACAACAGAGTGTGCAAGATAAACTTGACATTTAGTTAACCCATTTGTGTCACACATGTCAGAAATATAGAAGTAAGGACTTCTGAATCCTCTGAGGAGCTCTGTGCATCTCTGGAGGACTGGGAGAGTTATGTGGAGGTTTAATGTTGTGTTTATATATATATATGCACAAGTATTTTTAATATATTTTTTACAAAGCTCAGTTATTAAAACATTGATTTTTGAAATAAATTAGCAACATAGACAGAGAAGAATCCTGTATTGATTATTGCTTAAATAAATAAATTAACGTAAACGAATATTGAAAAATTACATATATTTTTCCCAGTGCACCAAGACTGTAAAAACCTTCAGGTATACAAAACGTCTGTGGACTTCATGGTTGAACAAACGGCCATTGAGAGAAGGTCAGTTGCTGGTTGGAGCTTGTGTTGATGTTCCACTGCTTCTGTAGTCTCTGTACGCTTCATCTGTGCAGCTGCAACACCGCTCAGATTAAAATATGCTAATGGCATGAAATGTTTCCAGGCTGCTCAGTGGCTGCAGTCAGAGGACGGTACAAACTGAAGACTGATGTGTATTTATTATTTACTGACGCAAACTGTGTCTGTTTTGGGATATGACTGGATCACATATCTAAATATGAAAATTATCCTGTTAAATTGTGTTAAATTAAGAAGAATCATCCCTTGTATCATGTGTGAATGAATGTCTTTTGGGATGCACATAAATTAATAAAGTGATGGATTAAAAAATACCACACTGTCTTTGATGGCACTCACTTCAAAGTCATAAAGACCAGTCTTTTTTTTTTTTTTAATACTAACAACCGAGAGCTTTATAATATTAATCTCATATTTATGGATAATGTGTCTTTAAATAAAGAAAATGCAAGCAAAATTGGTGAATAGCTCTTAACTACCACATGCATTTGTTTACCTGCAGAAACAGACCAAGTGACTGAAAATAATGGTGAGTCCTATGATAAAACTGTTGGGGATGAAGAAATACTGTATGAAAAATGTTATGTAATGCTTTATATTTTTATTCATATTTCTTAAGTATGCAGATAAAAGTGTTTTGTTTTCATTGAGTGCATACCTGCATCACATAATTAAACATCAATCCCGGTACATCTAGGAAACTCCTGGAGTGAACTACCCTGATGCATGCTCAATAATCCAGGTAGAAAAATCTAAAAAAGCTAAGTCTGGAGTGAACTCTTTCAAACTGCACCATTTAATATTCATAAAGGTTAGGATAACGGTTTTATTTTAATTTCATATTTTGCAGTGGGTGACTTTTAATGTTTCATTTGTCAGTAAAAGATGTTTCAAAAAGCACGGGCCACTGAGTCTAACACCCGAAAACTACTGGATGTGGTTTTTAAAAGTGACTTAACAGCAAAAATCTGCATTTGACATGTCCATAGTAAGTCTAGACAAAAATAAAATACCATCCATCCATTATTTTTGCCCACTTTCTCCTTTTTGTGTCACTGGTGCTTATGTCCAGCAGTCATTTTGCGAGAGGTGGGGGACACCCTGGACAGGTCTCCAGTCCATCACAGGGACACATACAGAGAAACAACCATTCTTTCTCTCACACCTAAGAACAATTTAAAGTTACCAATCAGTCTAACATGCATGTTTCTGCTCTGTGGGGGGAAACCGGAGTACCTGGAGAAAACCCACGCAGCATGGAGACAACATGACTCCACCCACAAAGGCCCCCAGCCGGAATGCGATCCGGTGACCTTCTTGCTGAGAGGAACAGCTGTACCAGCTGATCCACTGTGCCACACAAACAAGAAAAAGTGTCAAATAAAATAAATAATAAAATAAATGTTCACAAATGTATAGATAAATTAAAAACATTGTTTTAAGAGATACGTTTTGCCAGTTTCTAAATATGCCAAATTTATAAACAAAAATCTCAAGTGATGTGTTTGTGTGTTGGAGTGTGTGTTGTGAACATCTCTCAGTCATCACACCAATTTAATCCAAATATCTGCACAACCAACAGAGTTATAACCATTTCTGTGTTTGCCCTGATGGCGTTACAAGTTTTTTTTTTTTTTTTTCTGTAGTACATGTACGTCCAGTGTTTGCTTTCTGGCAGTGTCAATATCTGTCCACTGCTTCATGGGATTATTGTTAACACACACACACAGAAAATAAATAAAAAGCAAAGGTAATGACACAACCACACACTATTTTAAAATGTGATTCACGGTGACTTGTTTCCTTTCAGGATTTGTAGCCGGTTCATTTGAAAGCTGGTAATTGTTGACTCTGTGAGGACCATGGAAGTGAATAAGCAGGATCATCACAGTGACCCAACGGTTTTATTTGCCTCCACTTGTCTTTTGTGTATTTTGTATAGTTTTGTGTGTTTGTGCACATCTAATATCAAATGCAGACATCTCTGTGTGTGATTATTTCTTTCACTCTTATGAAAGTGTATGCCAGTTTGCATTGCATGCCTTGGTGTGTGTCTGCGTGTGTGCAATAAAGTGAATGCTCCTGATTGCACGTCCTTTTCTTGTGTGTGCACTGCACGTGCGTGTAGTAAAATAAGGACTGGGGAAGAATTGGGTCATGTCTAATCAAGAGGAAATACAACTCGATCACTGTCTGCTCCCGACAGATGATTACCTTAACAATGAT
>JARVGQ010001954.1:35033161-35049938 GCA_031762355.1 Hypsolebias martinsi | reverse complement strand
AGGTCACCGAGTCACATCTTTCTCAGATTTGCAGCTGAAGCCAACAAAATCAAAAAGATGCCGTGTTTATTTTGAAGGGGACTCCTTCACCTGGAAAGCTGATCCTCCTGAAAGTGTGGTGCACCGAACTGTGCCTCATGTTTTATTCAATGTGACGATGACACAAAATAACAGAGCCGAGGCTCCACCAGCTGATGAAGAACAAGCCAATACTTATTCCATTTAGCAGAAGGAAGAATATTTGCAACTACTGCAGTTGGTTCCACAGTTGTAGCGCAGAAATTACTGTACAAAATAAATAATTATGGAGAGCATGAAGCCTGTCCACTTTGAGGTATGAATGACCAATATGTTCATTAGGGTCCTCACAGACTGGAGGTTTATTTGCAGGAGACCTTTTCAGATTCGTGTGAAGCAGATCTCAGTCATCCCAACCGTCCTTGAATGCAGCGCTGCAGCATTAATGCATTCTTTTAATGCTTGCGCTCTGCAGCAGAGCCATGAAGAAAGAAGCACAGCCAACATGCACTGAAACTGGCACTTAAGTTCATTTCACTATATAGCACAACTTCAAATTTTATTGGAGGTCTGAGGAGCTAAATAGCAGCTAACAACTCAAGACATCGAAGCTAACAGCTAATTGTATAAACTGCACCAGCAGAAGCTCCAAAAGAGAAACCATCACATACGGTAGACTGCTCTTCATCTAATGCCTTCTCCTCTTCCTCCCTCTCATGTCTGTCTCAGAAAAACAGAAACTAAGTTACTGTAATGTCAGAAGAAGGAAAAAACTGCAGCCCCCACAATGCACCTGACTGAAAGCTCCTGAACAAAGCTCACAGCGGCTGCAGGAAAAGACACATTACCGGTAGATGACTTTAAAAATACTTGGTGTTCTTGATGTTTGTTTGTAGTGGTGCTTACATTTGGGAGTTCAGAATCTGCTTTGCGGGAGGCGAGCAGTCTGTAGGTGGTCAGATTATGTTCAAAGCTCCTGCAAATTGAAAACAAAGGTAACCAGTTTGGGGGGAAATGCTAACGATTTCCAGCGTGTGTTTCTTGAAGGAAAAGTGTTGAGTCAGTCGTGGATCAATGCAAACACCAATGAACTGAAGGCCACTGCCAAACAACCGTGTGTTAGTCAGACTGGTTTGTTTACTATAATATATTTTATTTGTGTACAAACTGACAATAATACTGAATAATGCATATAAAGTAGGAGGGTATTTTACATCATGCAAGCCTTATAGCTCTGATTAAACTCCATGCAGCAGCTCTTTAACACGCGGAGCATTCAGTGCAGTTTTTAATATCTGCAGGCACATTGGTCACATGCACATTATGGACATTTTGCATGAAGCTTACCTGCCGCGCAGCCTGACTGCCTCTTCAAACTTCTTCTCATCCATGGCCTTCTGCACCTCCTGGGTCTGAGGACAAATCAAAAATCACATCTGCTTTTGCAAACAAACTTGTTCCTCTTACTTCTTTTGGTGCATGTTGGTGCACGTCAGATAACGGGAAACACGAGCACGGTAACTCTGAGTGCAGAACAAACCGTCTGACAGTCGAAGTCTGACTCCAGCTCACACTCACCATCTGAACACACTCCATGAGCGGCAGGCGAACAGCCTGGTTCCCAACCAGAGACACGACGCAGGCCGGGGTGTCGGTCGACGCCTCCAGCAACGCCAGCACCGCCTCCACGCCCATACGACTAGCCTGGAAAGTTATTTAAGGAGGACATTTTGGCTTAGGCACCAGAGCATCACTTCAAATCTACAAACTTAAAGGTAAGAGCTGCATGACTTGCCAAAATCCTGTCAAAGGCAGATGGGGTCCCACCTCTCTGAACATGGCCCAAGATAGTGACCCTGGTGTCAAAGCCCAGGCGGCTCACCACCAGCTGTTTGCAGAGACACCATGAATTTACACAAGAACTGAAACGCTGGGCATTCTCACCAATAACACTTCAATAGTATACTAGCTACTATATGTATGTAGTGTATCAAATAATAAAAAAATAATAATTCAAGGGTTTCACTTCGGTGAAGACTATTAGAAGTTGAAAACTATATGCATGCATTTTCAACGTGAGGATAACAGTAGTTTGATCGTTAAAAGATTTTATAGCACCTTCAAATAAAAGTGTTTAAATGTCCAGAAAAGAACAGAACCATGTGCCAAAAAAAATAAATAAATAAATAAAACAGAGGAGAAATCATGCAAAACTTCTCCTGTCATGTTGGTGAATGCCATTTTATGCACATGCAACTGAAACTTGCAGGAACAGAAATGTGATGGAAAAAGTACATGAATGATTCAAAAATGTCCATAAAACAATAAAAAAAAAATTTAAATAATTTAAATGGAAAAAAATCATCAGGAACTACTGCATACAAAAATAAAAACTGGTGCATGTTTCCGCTGTGAAGGAAACCACCATCACCATGAGAATGAGAAAAACTCATGCTTCTGAAGGAGCATCCCAGACGTGGCGCTAACCCTCCACCATACTTACATCCTTGATATAATCTGGGGTTATTGCCTTGTTGTGGCAATCAGTCGCACCCTCAGCTACAATAATAATGTTCAGCCGTTTCTTATCAGCGCGGTTCTAGAGAAATATAAAAAGCACAAGCATTTGAGAACATGACAGAAAAGTTTTGCTTTGCTGCCAAAAGCTGGATTGAATTATGGAGGATTTTCTCAAGACAAGCTAACACTGCCCATTTGGTGATTTTTTTTAACTACCAGTTGAGCTATTTCAGTATTAGTTAAACCAATCAGTAAATTAAAAGTGGTAAAAAACTCAGGGGCAGGCAGAACGTTGATTCCTCTGTAGCTTGGTGGAGACTCCATGAGAACCATTGGATTCCACCAGCTGGTCCAGCTTCTGGTTCTCCTCTGCGTCGGTCTGAGACTGAGCTCTACTCACGTTCTTCACACAGTCAGTCGTTATGTGTTGTCCTTTACTGTCACAGGCTCCTTCAGCAACTATAACGATGTTCAACCTGGAACCCCGAGATCGAGTCTGAACAATAACAAACACACTCTTGTTACACTCCGATGGAGGAGTGGCGTGCACGCTGGGCTCTGTGTAGCAAGGAACACGTGCATGAGCAACGTAATTGTGTTTTAGTGTTCATTATGAAAACTTTTTTCATAGCAAAATGGTTGCACTTACCAATGGTTCACATTGGTAAGTAATTCAAACAAGGGACTCTGCGATACAAAGGACTGGACTTCTTGTGGTACTGAAGAAGGTATACGAAGGTTGTGGGATTCAGTCCCTCAAGTGCCATGGTTAAAGGACATGTTTGGACAAATAACATCTCAGAGTAGCAACTGTCTGACGCTTCCGCATCTTTCACGTGGAAAATATCACAAAGGGCTCTGTGATGCAATGTTTGGTGCGATATTCTGAAGGACACATTCAGAAGCTGTAGGTTCCATTCACTCTGTAGGTGAGGTTCATTGAGTCCTACTGAAATGACTGCTTCTGATAATTTGCTGGACTTTTAAAGATTTTGTTTTATTTGGACTTTTAAAAATATCTGAACACATTTAGTCTCCATCATCCGGGCAACTTTGACATATTTGACTGTGACTGTAGGTGGATTTGTATGTGACTGTAGTGCAATGGACAGCACATTAGACTTCTAGTGGGTTAACAAAACATTCAAAGGTTGTGGGTTCAAATCCCACCTGAGTCATGTTTTAATTAGTCCAAATGAAAAGTAACATATCCCTATGTAGCAACTGTCTCTTTCACACTGGCCATTTTTAGTATTTGCACGTTAAACAGCAAATGGGCTATAAGGTATAAAGGCCGTTTACAAAGACTGGTCGATTTTCCAAAGTTGCTGTTTACTGACCAATTATTGAACTCTACTTAAACTCAGTCTATGAAATGTTTGTGACACTTGATGTATAGTGCAGGACTGTGTGGCACAAAGAGCAGCACAATGGACTTCAGGGTTAGAGAAACAGGATATTCAGAGGTTGTGGATTAGAGTCCCATTGAAATGTTTCTTATTTCAATTTAGCAACTGTCTCTCACACTCTGATATTTGTCACTGGTACATAACATTTCTAAAGGGCTCTGTTGTGTTATTGATTGTGCACTGGACTGATTGTAAGAATTTCTTGGACTTTTGAACATTGTTTTATTTGGACTTTTAAAGAAATCTTGACACACTTGGCCTCCATGTGCAAACATCTTTGACACATTCCAACACGCAGATGGCTCTGTGGCGCAATGGACAGCACATTGGACTTCTAGTGGTGGAAAGGTGTTATTCAAAGGTTCTGGGTTCGAGTCCCACCAGAGTCATTCTTCAGTAAATCCAACAATAAAGAAACTCATCTGTATGTAAGAACTGTCTCTGACCCACTCGCAATTTTCAACATTTGTTTTAAACAGCAAAGAGGCTATGTAATACAAAAGACACTAAGATGTGTAGATTTTCAAAGGTTTCTCGTTACTGACCATTTTAAAACATCTTTATAAACTGTACTTTATCTGTCTATCAATTTTTTGACACTTGCTGAATAGTGCAGAACTGTGTGGTACAAAGAACAGTGCAATGGACTTCAGGGTTAGAGAAAGAAGATGTTCATTGGTTGTGGATTAAAGTCCTATTTAAATGTTTCTGATCTCAATTTAGCAACTGTCTCTCACACTCTGATATTTGTCACTTGTACATAACATTTCTAAAGGGCTCTGTTGTGTTTTGATTGTGCACGGGACTGCTTGTAAGAATTTGTTGGACTTTTGAACATTGCTTTATTTGGACTTGTAAAGAAATCTCAACACACTTGGCCTCCATGTCCAAACATCTTTGACACAGTTTAACAAGCAGAGGGCTCTGTGGTGCAATGGACTTCTAGTGGTGGAAAGGTGATATTCAAAGGTTGTAGGTTCGAGTCCCACCGGAGTCTTTCTTTAGTAAATCCAACCATAAAGTAACCCATCTGTATGTAAGAACTGTCTCTGACACACTGGCAATTTTGAACATTTTTATGTTAAACAGCAAAGTGCTATGTAATGCAAAGGACATTTAGAAACACTTGTAGATTTTCAAAGATTGCTGTTTACTGACTATTTTAAAACATCTTAATGAACTCTGCTTAATTTCAGTCTATCAATTTGTTTGGCCCTTGCTGAATAAAACATGGCTCTGTGGCACAATGTACCACAATGAACTTCAAAGGTTAGAGAACTATTAAATGTGGTGATTGTGGATTTGAGTCGTATTGCAATGTTTCTTATCTCAATTTAGCAACGGTCTCTCAAACATTGGCATTTTCCACATTTGAACATGACAATACTAAAGGGCTTTATAGTATGTAACTGATAGTGGATGGAACTTCTTGTGAAAATTTGCCAGACTGCCGAAATTTGCTAGACATTTAGCAAGAAGGATTTTCAAAGGTTGCTGCATATTAGCCATTTTAAATACATCTTAATGAACTTTCATCTCAATCCATCAAATGTTTTTGGCACTTTCAGAATAATACATGGCTGTGTGGAGCAATGGACCTTCACAAAAGGGCCTTCTCCTACTATGCTCCTGTATCCAGAACACCTTGCAAAAAGATCTGAAGCTCTTGACCTTACCCTCTCTAAAAAGCTTCAAAACAACTGCTACGTTCAAGGCAAAAACCAACATGTTCCAGTTTTTAATATTTTATATTGTTTTATAATATAGCTATTCTTGATGAGTTTTAATATTGCTTCTATTTATTTTCCAATTTATATGCCTTATTTTATGATTGTCTACTGTTGTCATTTTCTACTGTTGTCATCGTTCTTTGATAAAAACAGGTCTCTTTTAAATGAGTTCTTGGGGCTCAATGAGACTAACCAGTATAAATTAGGTTGAATGAATGAACAATGAGCAGAGTGATGGACTTCAACTGTTAGAGAAAGAAGACGTCCATTGGTTGTGGATTAGAGTCCTATTGAAATGTTTCTTATCTCAATTTAGCAACTGTCTCTCACACTCTGATATTTCTCACTTGCACATAACATTTCTAAAGGGCTCTGTTGTGTTATTGATTGTGCACGGGACTGATTGTAAGAATTGTTGGACTTTTGAACATTGTTTTATTTGGACTTTTAAAGAAATCACAAAACACTTGGTCTCCATGTCCAAACTTCTTTGACAAATTCCAACAAGCAGATAGCTCTGTGGCGCAATGGACAGCGCATTGGACTTCTAGTGGATGGAAAGGTGTTATTCAAAGGTTGTGGGTTCGAGTCCCACCAGAGTCATTCTTCACTAAAACCAACCTTAAAGTAACTCATCTGTATATAATAACTGTCTCTGACACACTGGCAATTTTCAACATTTTTATGTTAAACAGCAAAGAGGCTATGTAATACAAAAGACACTAAGATGTGTAGATTTTCAAAGGTTTCTCGTTACTGACCATTTTAAAACATCTTTATAAACTGTACTTTATCTGTCTATCAATTTTTTGACACTTGCTGAATAGTGCAGAACTGTGTGGTACAAAGAACAGTGCAATGGACTTCAGGGTTAGAGAAAGAAGACGTTCATTGGTTGTGGATTAGAGTCCTATTGAAATGTTTCTTATCTCAATTTAGCAACTGTCTCTCACACTCTGATATTTGTCACTTGTACATAACATTTCTAAAGGCCTCTGTTGTGTTATTGATTGTGCACCGGACTGATTGTAAGAATTTGTTGGACTTTTGAACATTGTTTTATTTGGACTTTTAAAAATATCTCAACACACTTGGCCTCCATGTCCAAACTTCTTTGACACATTCCAACAAGCAGAAGGCTCTGTGGCGCAATGGACTTCTAGTGGTAGAAAGGTGTTATTCAAAGGTTGTGGGTTAAAGTCCCACCAGAGTCATTCTTTAGTAAATCCAACCATAAAGTAACTCATCTCGATGTAAGAACTGTCTCTGACACACTGGCTATTTTCAACATTTTTATGTTAAACAGCAAAGTGCTATGTAATACAAAGCACATTTAGAAACACTTTTAGATTTTCAAAGCTTGCTGTTTACTGACCATTTTAAAACAACTTAATGAACTCTGCTTCATTTCAGTCTATCAATTTGTTTGGGACTTGCTGAATAAAACATGGCTCTGTGGCAAAATGTACAGTGCAATGAACTTCAAAGGTTAGAAAACTATTAAATGTGGTGATTGTGGATTAGAGTCTTATTGCAATGTTTCTTATCTCAATTTAGCAACGGTCTCTCATACATTGGCATTTTCCACATTTGAACATAGCAATACTAAAGGACTCTATAGTATGTAACTGATAGTGGATGGGACTTCTTGTGAAAATTTGCCAGACTGCCGAAATTTGCTAGACATTTAGCAAGAAGGTTTTTCAAAGGTTGCTGCATATTAGCCCTTTTAAATACATCTTAATGAACTTTCATCTCAATCCATCAAGTGTTTTAGGCACTTTCAGAATAATACATGGCTGTGTGGAGCAATGGACCTTCACAAAAGGGCCTTCTCCTACTCTGCTCCTGTATCCAGAACACCTTGCAAAAAGATCTGAAGCGCTTGACCTTACCCTCTCTAAAAAGCTTCAAAACAACTGCTACGTTCAAGGCAAAAACCAACACAGACATGTTCCTGTTTTTAATATTTTATTTTGTTTTATAATATAGCTATTTTTTATCAGTTTTTAATATTGCTTCTATTTATTTTTCAATTTATATTCTTTATTTTACGATTGTCTACTGCTGTTGTGTTCTACTGTTGTCACCGTTCGTTGATAAAAACAGGTCTCTTTTAAATGAGTCCTTGAGGCTCAATGAGACTAACCAGTATAAATTAGGTTGAATGAATGAACAATGAGCAGAGTGATGGACTTCAGTGTTAGTGAAAGAAGACGTTGAAAGCTCGTGGATTAAAGTCCTATTGAGATGTTTCTTATCTCAATTTAGCAACTGTCTCTCACACTCTGATATTTTTCACTTGTACATAACATTACTAAAGGGCTCTGTTGTGTTATTGATTGTGCACGGGACTGCATGTGAAAATTTGTTGGACTTTTGAACATTGTTTTATGTGGACTTTTAAAAATCTCACCACACTTGGCCTCCATGTCCAAACATCTTTGACACATTTTTAATAAACCGAGGGCTCTGTGGCGCAATGGATAGCGCATTGGACTTCTAGTATGGAAAGGTGTTATTCAAAGGTTGTGGGTTCAAGTCCCGCCAGAGTCATTCTTTAGTAAATCCAACCATAAAGTAACTCATCTTTATGTAAGAACTGTCTCTGACACATTGGCAATTTTCAACAATTGTGTTAAACAGCAAAGAGGCTATGTAATACAAAAGACACTAAGATGTGTACATTTTCAAAAGTTTCTCATTACTCACCATTTTAAAACATCTTTATAAACTGTAATTCATCTGTGTATCAATTTTTTGACACTTGCTGAATAGTGCAAGACTGTGTGGCACAAAGAACAGTGCAATGGACTTCAGGGTTAGTGAAAGAAGAAGTTCATTGGTTGTGGATTAGAGTCCTATTGAAACGTTTCTTATCTCAATTTACCAACTGTCTCTCACACTCTGATATTTGTCACTTGTACATAACATTTCTAAAGGGCTCTGTTGTGTTATTGATTGTGCACGGGACTGCTTGTAAGAATTTGTTGGACTTTTGAACATTGCTTTATTTGGACTTTTAAAAATATCTCAACACACTTGGCCTCCATGTCCAAACATCTTTGACACATTGCAGCAAGCATAGGCTCTGTGGCGCAATGGATAGTGCATTGGACTTCTAGTGGTGGAAAGTTGTTATTCAAAGGTTGTGGGTTCAAGTCCCACCAGAGTCATTTTTTGGTAAGTCCAATCAGAAAGTAACTCATCTCTATGTAGCAGCTGTCTGACACACTGGCCATTCTTAACATTTGTACAATAAGTTAAGCAGCAAATGAGCTATAAGGTGTAAAGGACATTTAACAAGACTGGTAAGTGTTTGAAGGTTGCCATTTACTGACTGTTCTACAACATCTTAATGAACTGTACTTCATCTTAAACTTTCAACTGGCACAATGGACAGCGCAATGAACTTCTAGAATTACAGAAAGACATTATTCAGTTTGTGGATTTGAGTCCTGCCTTAGGTATGATTTTTTTCAGTCTTTTGAAAGTAAAACTTACATGAATTTCCCAACAGCTTTTGACATTTTCGTATTTGTCCCTTTGGGTAATGACACAAACAAAGGGCCCTGTGATGCATTGTGCATTATCCTACTAGACATCCTGAAGGACACATTCACAATTTGTAGGTTCCAGTTGCTCCATAGTTTTGGTTTATTGAGTCCTATTGCAACGTAACTTATCTCAGTTTAGCAACCGTCTCTCACACTTTGGCATGCTTCACATTTGTACATAACAGAGCTAAAGGGCTTCATGTTGTAATTGATAGTGCACATGGATTATTGTGAGAATTTGCTGGACTTTTAAAGATTGTGTTTTATTGGGACTTTTAAAAATATCTCAAAACACTGGGGTCTCCATTTCCAAATATCTTTGACACATCTTAAATTGGACTTCTAGTGGTTGTTTGGGGTTATTCAAAGGTTGTGGGTTTGATTCCTACCAGAGATGCGTTTTTGTAAGTCCAAAAGTAACTTGTCTCTCTATGTAGCACATCTGACACATTTGCTATTCTTATCATTTTGATGTTAAAATGCAAAAGGTCAATGTAATGTAAAGGTCATTTAGCAAGACTGGAAATTTTTAAAGACTACCATTTACTGCTGATCATTTTAAAACATCTTAATGAACTCTTCTTCATCTCTATCAAATGTTATTGGCACTTTCTGCATACAGGAGGGCTGTGTGGCACAATGGACAGTGCATTGGACCTCCAAGGGTAGAGAAACAGGAAATTCAGAGATGTGGGTTTGAGTCCTATTGGAAGGTTTCTTAACCGTCTCACACACTTTGGCATACTTAACATTTGTAAATACCTGTATAACAGTGCTAAATGGCTCTGTGGTGTAAATGATAGTGCACAAGACTTCCTGTGAGAATCTGCTGGACATTTTCAGATCGTGTTTTATTTGGACTTTTAAAAATATCTCGACACGCTCGGTCTCCATCTTCCAATTACCTTTGACACATTTCAAAACAATGACAGAAGGCTCTGTGGCGCAATGGATAGCGCATTGGACTTCTAGTAGGGGACAAGCAGTCATTCAAAGGTTGTGGGTTCGAGTCCCACCAGAGTCATGTTTTAGTAGCCTCAGTGAACTGTCTCTGTCGTTATTCTTTCTACAATAATTATTAAATTAAATGAATTAGAATTAATATACGTACCAGCAGCTGAGGAAACTTTGTGTATATCACTACTGAGAAACAATTAATCAGACAGAAAAAAATAAACACTGAACGAGACGTGTTACCTCGGACAGTTTCTGGCACATGCTGTCCTCCCAGCCATCTTCAGGAGGCATTTCTGGAATAAAGACCCAATCTGCTCCACAAGCCAGGGCACTGACTAAAGCCAGGTATCTGTATACACACATTCACATTATTTAAATAAAATCGAAACATCAGTTACAGCTGGTAAGTACAGACACAGGTCTTGTGTTACGCTTAAACAGAAAATAAATTACTATACTGCTTTATTTCCTGTTTGCATTGATGTGAAGGATTTCTGTTGGTGCAGTGAATTACATAAACATAAATAATAAATGCACTATATGCCTAATATTCTTAAATATTAATTGTTTTATTGCTTTTACCCGCAGTGTCTGCCCATAACCTCCAACACAAATGTCCTCTGGTGGCTGAAAGAAACAAATAAAATGTCAAAAACATGATCTTTCTTGGACTTATCGTGCACAATTGATTAATCTGACCTGTTAGGACATCACATATTGGTCAAATTTATGATTGTTTTGTCTTTGTTTATGTGACTTCATGGATTTGTTTACCTCTGAGCGGTGGTCATGATGGCGTCCACCACCTCAATGATCCGATGGAGGGCGGAGTCGGTGCCAATTGTCATGTCTGTGCCGCAGAAGTCGTTGTCAATAGAGCCGACCATGCCCACAATGTGAAGCTCTGAATGATTATGAACTGCCTCCTCGTCTATGAGCCCTGAAGAAAGATCAGAAAGTGATTCTTCACATGTCTGAAGTCCGTTAGCACAGAGAAGTTGAAACTAAAGAAGTCTCTGCAGAGGGCGAGCACCTTGCTCCTGGAGCTCGCTCAGCAGGCCGCTCCACTCCTCCCTGAACAGGTTGGCTCCGGTCAGGCTGCCGTCTCCTCCAATCACACACAGGTTGGTGATGCTGCGCTGCACGAGGTTGTGAGCAGCTTTCAAGCGTCCCTCGTGGGTTCGAAACTCTTTGCAGCGAGCACTGCCGATGACCGTGCCACCCTGGCAATGAGAAGACTCGTCCTTACCCTTTTGTTCAGTGTTACATACATTTCATCATCATCAATACCTTGCAAGTTATTACCTTTTAAAGTATTTAGATGAATACATGTACTTATATTAGTGAAAATACAGTAAGTACATGAAAGGCATGCTGTGGTGCACAATCTCCTGGCTCGTGTTCACATATGGCTCAGCGGGAATTTTATCTGGAGGGGTTGAGTGCAGTAGCCGTGATAACCGCCGGCATTTTAAGGAGCCACTGCTTCTGCTGGACGGTGCCATTTATTCCATATCAAAAACTTTCCATGTAAATGTACAAACAAGCCTTTAAATAACCAGTGCCGTATTTTTCAGTGGAATCGTTTCCACACTTTATGGGAGGACACAAAATGAGCAACGATCGCCTGGAGGTCAGTGTTTATCACAAAACTCCAATAATTTCAGTTTCCTGAATAAAACATGAGATTGCGTTTGTCAATAATATGCTGCTCTTGCATTATTTATTTTTTTCCCCAGTTTGCTTTTATTAAACCAGGTACTGTAGATCCCATTTATACACAGCTCGGGAACAAACGGGAAACCAATGCAAAATGATCTGATCTTCAGATTTTCCCTCATTTAACAGTTTAAATGATAGAAATGACACTATTTTGTTTTGTTCTTTAATCTACTGCCAACATTTATTACAACCCTCAAATAAAAATGTCTATATTTAAGGCATTTATTCAAGATCAAGGTCAAGGTTATTTATTGTCATTCGCATCACATGTGATACATGAATTGGAACAAAATTATGTACACAAGGTCCCAGCTACATCCAACAAAAGTATAAATTGTAAACAGAATAGGAATAAGGATCTAAGATGTGAACAAAGAATATGCTAAACACTTAATAGTGCAAATACAGTAACACCCCAAACAGCATGCTGGTGAAGATTCTCAGTCATCCAGGACATGATTTAAAAAAAAAAAAATGTTCAATACAGAAACAACTGGACTTTATTTGTAACAGAAGACCTTTCGCTACTTCAATGAACCATAAATCAAAACGTTCGGCTCTTTCAGGACAATCCTGCTATGACTTTTGATATTACTGTAACTTTAGCTTTTTGAAATATTTAGCCTTTTCTGCCATTTTTTTCCTCATAGAAAATGAATTGAGCTCATTTTACATCCTTCACATCTTTAGATGTGTTCACAACCTTTTACTGCTGCTTTCACATTTTGTTCTGCTTCAGCTTCTTTCAGCTCCCTTGTTCCAATTTAAACATTTTTCAGCTACGTTCAGCTATTTTCAGCTGTTTTGTGCTCCTTTCAGATTAACAAAGTTCAAGCTCAATCATCCAGGTGCTCTTTCTGCTAACTACAACATTTTTGTGCTTCTTCTAACGTTTTCTGCTAATTTCAGCTTGTTATTCTCCTTTTAGTTTATGTCTTCAAGTTTCAACTTTTTCTGCTATTTCCAGTATTATTTAGCAGTTTTATGCTAATTTTAGCTTTTTCAGCTAATTCCACATTTTGTTGCACTCATTTCAACATTTTTTCAGCCTAATTCAGCAAAAATGTGCTCTCTCTACTTCCTTCTGGTAAATTAGGCTTCTTTCTTCTTCTTTTTTTTTTTTATTAATTTAATTAATTAATTAATTTTTTTTTTTTTTTTTTTTTGCTAATATTTAGCTTTTTTTTGTTTGTTTTTTTGTTTGTTTGTTTGTTTTTGCTAATTTCATGAGTTTTGTCTTTGGATAATTTCCACTTTTTTGTGCTAATGTCTGCTTCTTTCAGCCTAATTGGACAAACATGTTCTTTCTGCTTTCTTCTGCTAATTTAAGCTTGTTCTGCCTGTTCAGCTACCATTTTAGCATTTTTAGCTAATTTCAGCTGTTTTCTGATAAATTCAAGTTTTTCGTGTTCATTTCTGCTACCATCAGCCTAATTGACTTATTTATGGTAATTTCAGCTTATGTTCCTTTCAACTTAATTATGCTAATTTCAGCCTTTTTGCTATTTCAGCTACTAGTTATTAGCTATTGTTATTCTAATTTTAGCTTTTCCAGCCAGTTCCACAGTTTTAGCGCATTTCAGCTCCTTCTGATAGTTTAAGCTTTTTTCTGCCTTTTCAGCTTTTTTGTTATTATTGCTAATTTCAGCGTTTTTAGCTAATTTCCTAAATTCTTTGCTCAATTCTGCATATTTAAACCCAATTTAGCAAAGATATGTTCTATCTGCTTTCTTCTGCTAGGCTTGTTCTTCCATTCCAGCTACATTTCAGCATGTTTTAGCTAATTTCGGCTGTTTCTCAGCAAGTGCTTCTTCAATAACCATTCACACTGCATTTTCACAGGAAATGCCATTTCTCTAGTTCTGTTTAGTTTTGAGTTAGTACTAGCACTGTTTCAGCCATCCAGCTGCTCATCCTGCTGGAGGCTAACAATGACCACAGCAGTGGTCCTTGTTAAATATTTGGTTCAGGTGATCACCTAATCAATACCTGGGTAAACAGAATGAGGTGTGCTCGTGTTAAAAGCCAACAAACACCAGAATGGAACAGCTGTCCTTGAACAGAAGTGGTCTTTGAATTTGTTTCAGAGCTGTTCTTTTCCCAGAACTCCAGGTCAAGATGGCCTGGATACTAATAAAAAGCAAACCAGTTAAAACGATCTACTGGCGTGGTAATCAATTTGTAGAAAGAATAATCTTCTCCGTCCTTACACTTCTCCTCACATTCATTTCTCCTTCGTATCTTAGCTACTTCCAGAGCCGGAGGATGTGACAAAGAAGCTGCGATTGTATTCACGGTGTCACAGAAAGGGCTTTTCATCCAGAAGCAGTGGAGGTCCTCGTTTGCTCACTATGGTTCTGGCATTTTGATTGGCTGGAAACCAACCTGACCAAAACAGAACAACTCACCTGGAAAACAGCCAAAACCCTCACAGACACAAGCTGATAACAAATATAGATGATTTAACAAAAATTTGACACGTAAATATTAAGCATGCTTTTACAAAAGTTAATTATTTTTGGATCTGTTACATTGAATTTCTTCAGCTGATTGTAGTGATCAAAAGTATTTGTTTTTAATCTTAATCTAAATAAGCTCAAACAATAAAAATCTGATAATAGCAAAATGAATGCTTTATTGTCACTTTTAATCATCTTCAGAGGGGATTCCTCGGTCGTTGGTGCCGCACTTGGAGCGATAATTAGAGCATCAACAAAGAATCGGATTCATTAATGCAAACTCCATCTGAGTCGCTGTTAAAAGGTGCATAAGGGTGACATTGTTTATGGCACGTAGCAGCAAACATGGTGTGTGTGTGTGTGTGTGTGTGTGTGTGTGTGTGTGTGTGTGTGTGTGTGTGTGTGTGTGTGTGTGTGTGTGTGTGACCTGAAAGTTAAGCATGTTGTTCTGCTCACCACTTGCAGCATGCTGGACACGCTTTCCCACGTCGCCTCCTTGATGTTGTCTCCACCGTCCACCATCCCCTGGTATCCCTGAGGCCAGAAACAAACACCAGTAAAAAAAAAAAAAAAAGACATCATCACTTTCAAACAGTAAATGAATTAGTGGTAGGTTGTTTATGGTGTTAAAAAAATAAAAAGCAACAATAATTTTGCTTGAACCAAAATAACAAAAAAGAAGATTTTTTTTAAAAAGCACCTCACCCTTTCACAACTATGGGTTGCTGTTTGTAAAGTAACACAGTCAATAATTAACAGCAATATTATGGTTTATTTAGCCTTTAATAAGAGAAAAAACAATTTTTTGTCATATTTTCACCATGTCAGTCATACATTTATAAATGTCATGGCTCCAAACTAAATATTTAATTTAAAAGCCAAAATATTTAGTTTACAAACTAAAAACTTAACTTGCATATTAAATATTTAATTAGCAATGTAAATATTTAGCCCCACAATAAATACTTAGTATCCAAACTAAATGTTTATGTCCAAGATAAATGTTTAAATTACAAACTAAATATTTAACTTGCAAGTTAAATATTTAGTTAGTGAACAAAATATTTAGGTGTAAATGCAATACATATTTTTCCAAGCTAAATATTTATTCTCAAAACTAAACATTTCATTTCCAAACTTATTTTTTGTCCAAGCTAAATATTTAGTTTCCAAACTAAACATTAAAATTTTAAGCTAAACATTTAATTTCAAAATTTAATTTTTAAATTGCTATCTAAATATTTAGCTCGTACCTAAATATTTCTTTTTCAAATTGAACATTTAATTTCCAAAATAAATATTTAATTTGCTAATTAAATATTTAACTTTCAAGTTATATATTTAGTTTGCAAATTAAACATTTAGCTTGAACATTAACATTAAGCTATTGCTAACTAAATATTTAACTTGCAAGTTAATATTTACTTTGTAAACTAAATATTTAGCTTGTAAATTAAATATTTAGTTTGGAACTATGACATTTAGAAATGTATGAATAACATGCTGGAATTATGAAAATAAAAAGGAAAAAACATTTTTTCTTTATAAAAGGCTAAATAAACCAAAGTATCGCTGTTAATTTGTGACTGTGTAACTTTACAAATGGCAACTCAACGTTATGAAAAAGTTGTTTAAAATGTAAATACACACAGCATGCAATGACTTACAGAACTTATAAACTCATATTTATGAACAATAAAACAGTAAACATATCATATGATTAGACAAAAAAAATTACAATTTCCATAAGAAAAAAAGCTATTTTTTAATTTGATAGTAGCAACATGTATAAAAATAGCTTTTGTAGCATGACACTAACTAATTGAGTTAAATATTCAAAAGGTCAATAAGATTACAAAAAGAAAAAGACAATTTTAAGGAGGATGAAGGAAATAAAAAACAGGCAGAGTTCACCGGTGGGTGAACAACTGTATCAGAAGTGGAACCATTTCATAATATTTATCCCAGTAAGGAAGATTTGAACCTTCCATCAGCTCCAGTTTATAACATCGTCAGCAGATTAGAAGAATCTGTAAAAATCTGAGCTCAGAGGACGAGGCTGAAGGTCAATATTGGTTGGTCATGATCTTCAGGGCTGTCACAATCGGTTGTTTTGAATCAAAAGGTGCAAGCAGGACTCAAAGGTAACTCAGATAATACAACAAAAATGATTTTTTTACAAAAAGAGAAAACACAAAAATGCTGACGCGGCAGCGACTCTACTTTAAACAAATTACAAACTGAGACACAGGAGAGCTCAGCATTTAAAGGAGATTCACTTGTAGTAGATAAACCTCCGTGTCCAAACTTGTCCCTGAGGCCTTCAGAGGACAAGAACACTGTGACCCCATTTGTTTGAATCCAGGACACAATTATCTCAACAAGAGACACTTTATTTTTGTCCT
>JARVGQ010001954.1:35012348-35022577 GCA_031762355.1 Hypsolebias martinsi | reverse complement strand
ACACACACACACACACACACACACACACACACACACACACACACACACACACACACACACACACACGCACACGCACATGCACATGCACTAACGATGCTTCAGGTGCAACATGCACACACCACAGTGCATTAGTGAACTGCACATAAATCATCCCTGAGGCGCAGTGTAGTGACTCTTGGTTTTCATTTTACAGCCTTAAAAAGATTTTTGCACAAAACTCAACTTTATTTTTGCGCTTGAGCTTAAATTTAATTTATTTTTTGTTTCTTTCCATCAGCTCAGTCTCTGTAAAAGAAATAAACTCCTTAGCAGAAGGCTGGCTGACCTTCAGCGACAACAGTGAAGTTAGTGATGATCACAGGAAGTTAAACATCTAACTATTTCAAAGTAAAAGCAACAAACGGCAACGAAACACATTTAGTTTTACGTTCAAAGAGTAAACCGGATGTACTCAGTTTAACCCGGGTTAAAATGACTCGGGTCCTGTCGTGACTCAGTGACGTAACAAACTCTCACAGAGAAGAGGAAAAAATGAGGACACTTCAAAAAAAGAGGACACTTCAGACAGGAAGTGTCAAAAATAATTAAGTAAATAAAGAGCAGCTGAAATAAACAAACAAACAAATAAACAAATAAAGAGTAGCTGCACATTTGCTCAGAAAACACCAACAACAATTAATTTGGTGTTTTGTTTGTTTGTTTCTTGTAAGAAGTGACAGATCCGAACCCCTAGAATAAAAATGTCCAAATAAATTGGGGTGTGCGCCTCGGCGCGCGCACGCAGCCCTGCACGCAGCCGGTGACCGATGCATGATGGGAAGCGACTGCGTAAAAACGAAAGAGTTCTTCATGTTTCACTTGTTGATGCGGCAGCAGGTCCAGTCTGGACCTGAGCACATACCAGAACATGTCATCAGAACCGAGCGCACGGTTCCGAACCGACATCTGTCCGACACCACGGAAATGACTCCCACCACCCGCAGGGCGCACCCACAGAGCCGGGGCGCTGGTTCGAGTCCGCTGTCCGGCTCGTGACGCGCAGATCATGAGCCGGGCCTGGGTTCGGATCGGAACCGAAACCCCACACATCCATTATCGGACAGGTCTTATTTTGACTTTAAATGTTTATTATTTATTTATTTATTATGAAGTTGCAAACACAACATCTGCGCGGACTCTGGTTCTGGGGCTTAAAGTCAAGCAGACCCATGATGGACCCGGTCCACGGAGACCCCCTGAGGCCCAGCAGGTCCAGATGGAGACTCGGAACATGGTGTTACCTTGAGCATCTCCGCCGCTGGTCAGCACCGCGATGGAGGTGCCGGCTCCGGACAGGTTCTCCACGAATTTGCGCGTGTCCTGCCGCTGCGGTGCCGTGGGTCCGGTCATCTCTGCCCTGCTGTCCCCGCGCGACGGGGGGTCTCACCTGCGTGTCAAGTGACAGAAGACTCCTGGTCCACGGGCGGCGGAGGACAGACTGTGGAGGAGACAGGAGGAGACAGGGGGAGGCACAGGAGGAGGACTGCAGTGGTCCCCCCTCCCTCTCCCACACGCCTCCCCTTTAAAAGATCCTGCATTAGGAAAGATTAATGGGAATAAGAAATCTGAAAAGAAAATTATAAAACACAAAACGGCTCCAAAGAACAACAAATAAACAAATAAATAAATAAAATTCACTACAAACCAAAGAAAGTGCATGAAATGTGAAGTGAATGTTTCAGTTTGCACCAAAACTGAAACTGACCTGTTCAACGCAAAACAACAACAACATTAGTAATATTAATAATAAATAAATATATAATATATCTGGTTTGAAGTTAAAACAAGCTAAATGCAAGCTAGCAGCTAAAAGTGACATGATCAGCTAAAAATTGAAGAACATAATCAAAAATGATGCAGAAAAGTATCAAAAGGCTAGTTTGAAACTAAAAGTAGCCAAAGGGTGGCTAAATGCTAAAATAGCTAAATGAAATAGCTAAAATTCAAAAAGCTGACAATAAACTCTGAGCAGAAAAAAACGTTAGCTAAAATAACTTTGAGCTAAAATTGAATTTGTGTCACAATTCATGTCATACTGTGAGTGTCCCCCCACTCCTTTTGACAGATGGACGTGCACCCGTGACCCGAAAAGGAAGAAGGGGTAAAGATGATGGACGAATTTCAGTTGTTTTATTTCAGCTGCTCTCATAAGTTAACATCAAGATACAGAGAAAAAAAATGGGAATAGGAGAAAAAAAGTTTCTGAAAATAAAATTGCACTTGAACGCACCACGGTGACCGCATATAGCCTACCTGAATATAAACAGCCACAGCTGATAAAAGTCACTGACTTTATTTTATAAATTTAAAAAATCAAAACTTCTAGGTTGAGACCATCCTCCTCTCTGCTAATTCTAATGAAATGAATCAGAGTGAGACCTCTTCTTGTTTTTTTAATCTTCGACCGTTGGAGCCCAACTCGGAGCGCCAGCTGACGCAGGTGCCCTCTTGACTGACAGCTGAACGGACCAATCAGCGCTCAGCTCACTCACAGAGGAGACATCCTTCCCGTCCCAGCTGACAGTCCGGAAGTGATCCACTATCAGCATCAGCTGACATTTCTTCACAACTTACGCCATGAAACTACGTGAGGCTGGACAAAAGGAGCGAAGCGTTGCCAAAAAGCAACAAAAAAAGATTAGATTGTTAATAAAATGTTGTAGTTGCAGCAGCTAAGAGCTGATTACAGGAACAAAAGTCTCATATATTTCATCAGTGACCTTGAACATGCCAGGAGCTGTTTTTTATCAATTTAGACTTAAAGTAAATCTGCCATAAGAGATCATGTCTGCTGAAGTTTATGACCTTTAACTCTCCTTCAGACTGCAATTTATCTGATAACAACCTGCCCTCTGACACCTGGAGCCAAAACAGTTGTTTCATAATAAAAGTCATGACACAAAGGCTTTTATTTGATCAGGAAAACTATTTCAGCAGGTTAATAAAAGAGGCATGGTGATGTGATTCAACCCAAAGGGCCACACTGAGGGCATCGGGGGCCAGTTTCAGGTTTCTGACTGAAGACCAGCTGGTCCTGTGGGGGCCTGCACCTCTCATCGCCTCCTCACTGGATCACTGCTGCATCAGGAATAAGGAGTTCCATCAGTCCAGAGGGATCTGCACGTGTCACAAACTGTATTACAGCAAGTTTTCACCTAATTTACATCAAACGTCTAAGCTTGACTCGCAGGAAAATGTGCCTGAAATGAAAAAAGGGACCATGAGTCAATATTTTGCATATTAAACAAGTATATTTACAGCCTTCCCACAAATACACCATCATGTATTTAGCATCTTAAGCCACTTTCTGGTCTTAGTAAAACCAAAATTTGAGTAAGTACACCTTGGAGATAAATGCAGGAAATGTGGCCCATTCATAAAACAAGGGTGCGTCGTGACTGTTGGACCAGGACTGACAACGTTTAAAAAACACAAATCTGTTGCAAGCAACTTAGAAGAAGTTTGAAATTACTGATAAATAACTACTGTATATTTAAATATAGGGTGTGAACTTACTGTTTTGAAACTGTGAGTCTCAGAAGAGGTTTGCCATTAATTAAGATTTTAAAGTACAGTCATAGTTACATTTGTTTTTTAATGGCTGAGATGGTTAAATGTTTAGTTTTGGTATTTCAAAATAGTGTAATAATTATTTTATTGAATTTCTGAAGGTTTGTGCATTCATTCAAGGGACAATGGCTCCACCTGCTGGGAAATCAGAAGAACTGCAACACCAGTGATGAATCTGAATCATCAGACATGTGTTTATTGTACAGGTATAAAATAAAACTCAAAGACAGGGCAGATGAATAAAAATACTTTATTTACTGTGTTGAAAACATGATAAATGAACAAGCCGCCTCGGCAGAAGCAACACAGTCAACAGTTTGCAAACGGGAGGAGACTTCATATAAAAGCTGTTCATGAACATCTGCACTGCACTTTGATTTATTGTTTTGAACGACGGGTTTGAGGATGTGAGGAAATGATCAGCGGTCGAAGAAGTTCAGAAATCAGTTTAGCGTGTCCCGATTTGTGAGGAAACGTTATTATTATTATTATTAACCTTTATTTAAGCAGTCAAATCCCACTGAGATCACAGATCTGTTGCAAGGGAGGCCTGGGCCTGAAGGCAGAACAACATGCATGTTTTTGATCTGTGGGAGGAAACTGGAGAAAACCCACGCATGCACAAGAACATGCAAACTCCACACAGAAAGACCCCAGGTCCAACCGGGGATTGAGTACCTTCTTGCTGTGAGGCAACAGTGCTAACCACTGAGCCGTCGTGCTGCCAAAAGTAGTTTTAAGAAAGGAGTTAACTTCAAATAAAAATAGTCAGTAGAAGAAAAGTTATTTCAAAACGGTTACAGCAGAGGTCAACACTGCACATGTAACTGAACATCTTCAAACACGTCATGAAATACAACAAATGCTAAACATCAGCGTTCTCAGCTGGCCGCCGTTCTTTAAAACGAAAGTTTAATGTAACTGATTAGTTTTTTAGTTGGATCCAAACTGAACGAGCGATGCTGCTCAAACTCCTGCAGCTTCAAGGTCACTGCAAAAACATGAACACAAACAAAACGTTACTGTGAACCTTGAAGAAGTCATTTTCCAGATACAGTATATTGAATGTGATTCTGTAATGCAGGTCCACACTCAACGAAAACAAAACCTTCAGCTGCCTGTAAACAAATATGGCCTGGAAATTGAGCCTGTTTTCATTCACTGCGTGAACAGATACATGTGGTAACTGGTATTGATATGCGAAACTATTGAGCAGGTTTTGTTTTCTGGTTTATGTTTTGCTTGTTTGGTCGTTCAGACTTTGTAACAAGCTCCTTTAAAGGAAGGAAACAGCTGTAACAGCAGGACGGAGTGGAAGAAAATAATCTGAATACAACAACTTGGATATCTGCAGCAGAATAAAATGTCTTGCTGTTTGGCTCCTGCAGCTGCAGCGGCCACATGGAAACAAACGGGGGATAAGTTCCTGTTTTTACAGTAAAATAATAAGAAAACATTTTGTTTTGATACAGAGTTGATTTAAGAGGAAAAAAAAAACTATTAATAATCAGCTGGTTTACCTTCTAATATTTTAATTCTAAGAAACTCAGCAGGTCTTTCCATATGGAAAGCCATTTCATTCAAAATTAAAGTGTTATTAAAAAAATACATGTTCCCATGAAAAAAACATTGAAATAGAAATGTTTTGTTTTTTTAATCCAAGATTTTTTTTAATTAATTTCAAGATTTAAAAAAAAAAAAAAAAATTCAAGATTTATTTATTTAATAATGGAGTTTCATTTTGTGACAAATAAATAAATAAATAAATAAATAAATATATCTTGAATTAAATAAAAATAAATCTAGACACAACTAAAAAATCTAATGTAAATCTTTGAATAAATAAAAAAATAAATCTTGGAGAAAAAATTTAAACATTTCTCTTTAAATGTTTAATTTCAGGGACACATTATTTTATTATTTTTATTATCATTTATTGATTAATACTTTTTAAATAACACTATTTATTATTTAATTTTGAATGAAATGGCTTATTTCGATTGATCTTCAGCTTCTTTTCCACTGTCCTTAAAGGGCCACCGTAGATCATTGGACTTAAACATTGGACAGATTTCAACATAAACAAAGTAATAAACTATGATCTGAATAATGTGGTGTAATAATCAGCTTGTGATGTTTTTAGACTCTTTAAACCTTAAAGTAGCAGAAAATCAAAGTTCTAAGGTTTTAAACGCTGCGATAAAATAATATTTGCACAAACTGCAAAATTTTGTAGTTATTAGAAAAATTCTTCAACAAATCCTTTATTTAGCATTTTTTCTTTAACATTCAGTTCCACCTTAATCCTGCTGAAAGTTTCAGAGCATTTTAACAATCTATTTTTAGTTTTTCATCATTTTTACATAAAAAAACAATATTTTTTATAAAACGGGCGACAAATTAAACATTAAACAGTTTCAGGTTCTCTTCGTTGCTCATAATAAACAGACTTCTGTGTCATCTAAAGACTCAAGAGGCCTTCAAGAAATACTCCACACCAGTTAGTTACCTTTATTCACCAAGAAGTTTTTTTTTTCCTCTTAAAATAAAGAGTATATTTTCTTGATTTTATCTGGCGATGCTCTAACGATTGTTTAGTGACCTTCAAACTTTCCACACCACCCAGGAAAAAATAAAAATGTATGAGCCCATGTATACACATTCATCTTTATTGAAAAGTCATTAAATATAGTGGGCGCAGGTCCCGTGTACTACAGCAGTTCAAATATATTAATTTTAATCAACAACAGGATTTCCATAAAGATATACTTGATTCTTTTTATCTTCTCTCCATACAAATATTCTCTAAAATGTCTTCAAAACTATAAATAACTAAAATAATTGTCATATATTTCTCAATATTATCTTCAGTCAGGCTCTGAAAAAGAACCGTACGAGTTAAAAAAAAATCATCTCTACAGTGTCAAACTCTGACATTTGCTTCAGTTTTTCATAAAAACACACTCATACACACAAAGTAGTCCATCATAAATACACCGTGAGACCTCGGAGGGTTTCAAACAGCAAATAGCTCCACGTTAAGCAGGTGACCCAAGTTCAACAGTACCTGGTCAATGGTCAAAAATAAAGAGGTCATTAAACACAGCACGGAGTCGCTTCATCACGTTCGTCCAAGTGGCACAAGAAGCCTCCGTTTTAGACTTTGTGTGTCACCAAAGTTTACTAAGTCAAGCATGTTTATGAGAATATCATAAAATGTTGAGGATTTAAATGAGTCATAATGTTTTGGAGAACAGACGCACGGTGGTGCAGTGGTATGATAAGAATCTTTCAGGAAGGCCTTATTCTGCTGGACTAAATGCTAAAAATTTTCTCACTTCTGGACCTCCTATCTGCATTGGGTTGCACCGTAAGTTCTGGACTATTGAGTGCACCCGAATTTAGTGCCCACTAAAGAAAAAAAAAATTAATAATTTTTTACATATATAGGCTGTGCTCGTCTATAAGCAGCGGGTGTCCACGTTGTAACATTAGGTATTTGCACAGAACTTTTTTTTGTAACTTTTAAATAAATATGTACTGATAAAATGCACAAATACGTACAGTAAATTTTTTTTTTTTTTTTTTTTTAGGGGAATGTCTCGTTCTCTCCTCCCCTCCTGTTTCATTGGTCTGTTGTGACCTGTTTGGTAATTTCATTGGTCAGAGTTTGTTTTTACCTTTATTTATAAATTGAGTCAAAAGGACTCACCCACCACAGAGAGATGTGCACTGGGCAGCAGCTATGTGAGCGCCCGGGTGTGATGAGGCTAAATGTTTGGGCGGCATGAAGCTCATTAAATGTCAAAAACATAAAAATAAAAAAATCCATAAATTAGCCGCAGCATTGTATAAACCAGTTCAAAGCGTGTGGAAAAAGTAGCGGTTTATAGTCCAGAAATTACGGTAATCTGACCTCCGACTGAACTGACTTGACCCAAAGCAAGTAGCAGTTTTTACCTGAACGTCTCAGGGTAAAATAAATAAATAAAATTAAAATGTCTGTTTAAGCTGCCGGCTGATTAAAAGTAATTAAACAGCAATTCCTTGGGAACGTTCTGAAGATACAGCTTTTCTTGTTTTATTAATTTTTTTAGCTAAAAGTTTTTGATAAACTGTTTATCTGAGTCCCTCTAAATAAAACTTCTGTCAGGATTTTATTAATCAAAGTGCATCAACAGGACGTTTCTCTTCAGTTTAATGTTTGTTCTGATGGTTTCTGAGTTGGTTGCGGTCACTAAATGCTACATTGTGTTCTGAGCAGCGTTGCGTCTCGTTGTAATCACACAGCTCAGACGTCGTGTTTACAGTACGACCATGTAAAATATCAAATAACTGACGGCCATTTCTCCATTTTTGCTGTGACACTAATTTGTGTTTTCCGCAGTTTTCCAGCTCTTACTTTTTGTCAACACTTGGTCATTTTTGGCATCAAAGCCTTTAAAAACCGAGGCCTCAAACTCAGAAATCATTTCCAGTTTTTACACACAGCCTGTGTGCTGCTGGTTTAACTGCTGCAAGCAGCAGAGAAGTACATTAAAACTAATTAAATTATATAAAAAAAGTGCTGTATTCGACATCAAAAAGACAAAAACACTTGTTTCTGTTAAGCTGAAACATCGTGTTAAAACTTGTCTACATTTCATGTACCGTAATTTCCGGACTATAAGCTGCTACTTTTTTCACACGCTCTGAACGCTGCGGCTAATTTATGTTTTTTTTTTTTTTTTTTTGGGACAGGCAAACAAGCTTCATGCTGCCAAAACATTTAGCCTCGTCACACCCGGGGGCTCACATAGCTGCAGCCCAACACACGCCTTTCTTGGGGGGTGGGTCCTCGTGACTCATTGAGACTACCTGTATAAATAAAAGGTAAAAAAAAAAACAAATCTGACCAATGAAATTACCAAACAGGTCACAGTGGGGATGGGGGGTAACTTTGTTTGCCCACTCTCTGGGGACATCAGTGTGAATCGTGCATTGAAGTGGCACTCTGAGCTCAGTGGGAGGCTTGGATGACTCGTTCGTTTAATGCGCAGAGCAACTTCTGCTCCAGTCTGCCAGTGGATCCTGACAGCAGAGCGGGGTAGAAACATCCTCGATCACCAGCAAGTTTCAAAATGCTGCTGAGGATGAAGAGGACAGCACAAGCTCATGGGTGGAGTGTGCAGGAGGAAGGTGAAGATAGCGATTAATGGCTTCCTGGTAGGCTACTGCATTTATTTTTTTAGCCAGCCGTGTTACAGGCACTGTTCAGGAAAAAAAAAATAAAAAAAATCACTCTACGCATTTGTGTACGTTACCGGTACGTAGTTAATTAAAAGTTTAAAAAAAAACTTTCTGTGTAAAGATCTCAGGTGGACACCCGTGTCTTATAGACAAGCACAGCCTATATAGGTACAAATGTATTATTATTTTTATTTATTAAGTGGGCGTGGCTTATATTCGGGTGCACTCAATAGTCTGGAAATAACGGTATTTGTGTATTTGAATTAGTTTAAGTAAGTGCCAGCTGAGAGTCCAGTATGTGTTTTAAGTTCAGCTCTGACTGTAAAAATATATTATGTGCTGAAAATAAATCTAGATTCCTATGATAGGCCAGTTTCTTTAAAAGCTAACATTTTGCATAAATTAGGAGGAAAACTGGGTTTTATTGGTCCTTTTTGTTTAGTTTTTGGAGTAGCTTGAACTTGACTGATTTAGCACCACGTGTAAGTGAACAAACAACGAACAGATAAATACTGTTGAACACCTTTTGAATCCAGGATGACCTCCGGCCAACGACTGAAATGAGTCCCAACAATCCCTGCATCACAAAAGACCTCCTCCTCCTTCTTCTTCTTCTTGCGATGGATCTAAAATGAAAGTGTTTGCTGTCACGTCGGTTCAGACGACGGTTTCCCTGGAATCTCTGACTTCTGCATAAAGCAGGAACTAAAGCAGTCTGATTGAGTTCAGAGATGTTCCATGTGTCTCCGTTTGTCCTTCATCCTTTGTGCTTCCAAGATGGCGGATGTCCTTCAGCTTCTTCATGCTTGTCCGTGGTGGTTTTGCGGGTCCCTGTGTTGCTTTGTCCCAACCAAAGCCATGGTCAGCAAAAATTCTACAAAATGCAGAAGATCAAAATCGTATTAATCGTGAACAAAACTTTCAATAAGTTTAGTGGAAAAATAAGAAAACGGTTGTTGGAACAACTGCAGCGGTGTCATTTAAAGAACAATGGTGAATCTGGATTAAAATATCTTTTTTAATTTAACCTGATAGTTGTACCTTTAAAACATGACTTCATTTTGTGTTTCTGTTCATCAGTCTTTCCCTCCATATTCACTTTTTAACAGCATATAACGTATTTTCTGGCATATAAGTCACTATTTTTTGCATAAATTAGCATACCTGTGACTTATACAGCAACGTAACAGATTTATATTTTATTTCACCATACTTATAACCCAATTTTTGACTGAGACATGACAATGTCATTCATTCTGACATGGAAAATATTGAACACTACCACTTTCAGCCACTGGAGGGCCCTTGACTTATATGGCAAGCCAAGTGGCTCATTAATAGGTAATAGTGGCTATTAATGAGACACTTGGCTTGCCATACAGGGTCACCTT
>JARVGQ010001954.1:34795128-34807338 GCA_031762355.1 Hypsolebias martinsi | reverse complement strand
ATATACGAGCTCAAGATGAGTAGCTATGTTGACTTAATTATTTTATTTTTTACAAAGCAGTAAAATTTTACATTGCTTGTTGTTTTCTGCTCCTGTCTTCCTGATAACAGGTAAACTATCATCACAAAGCCCAGCACAGTTTGACGCATCAACGCAGTCCACTTCAAGAGCTAAACATCCCCGTAGAAGAGCGTAAAGCGACGGCACGACTGGACGGGCTCATTATACAATCAATGCTCATAGGACCGCTCCCGTTTAAAAACATGGTGGGGAAAAGGTCAAAGACAGCAATGGAAAAATCTCCATCTAATTCTTTGCTCAAAAAGCCACTTAATATTGGATTCTGTAAATTAAATTTCACACGGCTATTCTGGCCAACGGATAATTGCACAGCAAGCAGGGGGGAGGAATGGAAATAACCAGAGGTGGATAGAAAAAACAATGTTGCTATATTGCTTCATGTGTTAAACAAGAAATGAGAGAGAGACAATGAGTGAACAACACAGGGCAAAGATCTGCCTAAAATATATAGATGCTCTGCAGGTTGAGAAACCGGTGACAATAAAAGCTTCAAGTGGATTGAAATATATCTTAAATGCACCACACGTTAAAAAATAACCTTTTATTTTTTTAAGTTTCAATTATATTAAGCAAAAAAACAACAAAGATTAGCCTTGAATATGTATTTATTCTCATATTTAATTCAGAATAATCAAGAAAAAAGCAGTTATTTGTCACATTTAGAAGTTTGACTGTCCAGAATATAAAACAAAAAGAAGCAATAAATCATAAAGGAGTATATCCTTATTTGTCATCTAATTATGTCTATTTTCTAATTTTGGCTGCACAAATGTGAAATGATCGGTGCTTCCTGCTCAGGAAGAGGAACCGACCAATCATAGCAGAGAATGCTTTTCTCTGTTAAAGGTATCGGGCAAACAGCAGGGAGCACACAGCATTCTGCAAGCCTTTCCCCTTTAAAACAATCCATTAGTGCCTTTAAAAATGGAATAAATCCAGGAAATAGGCTCATTACAAAAACATTTATTTTTCCACTTGTCAGCTTCGAGCTGTTTGTTCATAAATATTTTCCATTTACAGGAAATTGCCAGACTATAATGAAATGTACGTATGCAGATGTAATATGCCATAATACCTAGTAATTATTTAGCAAATATTTTCATTCAACCTTTATTTATACAGGCTAGCCTCGTAAAACATGACCAAATGTTTGGTGTTGTTGGGTGTTAAAGTTTTCACATTCATTTGATCTTATATCAACTAGATCAGTGGTTCCCAACCACAGTCCTTGAGGAACACCATCCTGCACATTTTAGTTGTTTTCCTTGACACACCTGATTTGAATGAATGGGTGATTTATAAGCTTCTGCAGAAGGTGAGGAAGTAATTAAATCACTGAATCAGGTGTGTCGGAGCAGGGAAACAACTAAACCAAGCAGGGTAGTGCTCCTCGAGAACCCGGGTTGGGAACCACAGATGCAGTAACTCCTCCTACCTGGTAGGTGGCAGTAGCATCGCTGCTGGTGTCGGTGCCCAGGTTGGTGAGCTTCTCCTTCAGCTTGTGGTGTGAGCGGTGACGGAGGCAGTACACCACGGTGGAGGCGAGCAGCACGCCGACTATGCACAGGATGGACACCACGGTGAGGACGAGGAACTTGGTGGACTCCCCCTGGCTGTACTTGGTGGGGATCTGTTTGATCTGGCTTCCCTGTGGGACACAAAGAAAGAGCCAAAACCAGTTCACAATGTGCCAGTACACAAAGTACCATCAGCAGGACTGTCTCAATGACTTCATGAGCCCAAACCATTAGCCCTCTGCTGCCGTGCGGACAGCTGGAATGAGTTGATATGTATTTGTTGTTGTGCATTATTGGTTGGTTCTCTCCAACTATCTTTCAGATCGGAGGAAATGTCTTCAACATAATGGTAGTTCTTCCAGCTATCTTATCTGCCAACAATGGTGTACCACAGGGCTCAGGTTTAGGACCACCCACTTCATAATCTACATAAGTAATGTAGGTCAGATAATTCCTGATGCATCCTTACATTTCTATGCTGAAGACACAGTTGTTTATTGTTGAGTTAGAACAGTCGCAACGGTTTTTCTGCTCTTACTGTCTGTATTCGGCATCATCCAGTCAGATTTGTTCCATCTCAGACTGGTGCTAAATATTGATTAAAACAAATGGATGTTGCTTACAAACAGAATGTTGGTACCAGCAACCCTAACTAACCTGTATACATAAAGGTTGAGTGAGGGCAGGTAGGGTATTTACTTTTATTTTAATCTTTGTATAAATAGAAATAGTCTAACATGAGCTTTATATTTGTCTTTTCTAGGAACAGAGTCATACTGGATGAGATGGCTCAAAGATTCCTCATTTGTTCCCCCGAGGAGGAAAAAAAAAGATAAATTAAAACACTATCTTAATTAATATAACAATAAATATTTAACACTATGTTTCAATTATAAGTGTTTTGTTTGTGGTGAATAATTTTATTTTTGGGAACATTTATGAAGCTACTTAACAGTTTATTTTATTTAAATGCTAACAGGAGAGTGGTGGCACAGAGGTTAGAGAAAGTGGGCCTGTGATCGGAGGGTCGCCGGTTCAACTCCCCGGACCGACAACATCAAAATGCGGATGGGAAAGGTAACCTTGAGCAAGGCCCCCAACCCCCACAATCTGCTCCCTCAGGCGCCCTAGATATCAGCTCCCTGCTCCACACAGAAGGCTGTGGTAGCTCGGTGGTGTTGCGTCAGGAAGGACATCCGACATAAAAACAATCGCCACGTCTTCGTGTGAGATAGTTCTCTGCGGCGACCGCTGAGGAAGGGAGCAGCCAAAAGAAGGGAAAAAAAAAAGTTTAATTGTTACTTGTTAAGTTTTTATTTTGTGTGTGTTTTATGAAACTTTGCATTTTGTTACCAGTAGCTTTGGCCACTATGTCAATTAAATTTTTAATCTCAACAAGTTTTTCTTTCTCCTGGTAGAATAAAATAATAAAGTGTTCTTGTTAGTATAAATATACTGTATTTTCTGGACTATAAGGCGCACTTAAAATACTTCAATTTTCTCAAAAATCAACAGTGAGCCTTATAATCAAGTGCACCTTGTGAAGTAATTCTGATTGTGCTTACTGACCCCGAACTGCTCAAAAATATGTCAAAATGAACTTTTTTCGCTTAATACGCCTTATAGTCTGAAAAATACGGTGCATGTATTTAGTGAGTTCTACCAGGAACAACTTACTCAAATTTAATGAAATAATGGATTTAGTTCATACATGAAAATTGCGCCACAATTTTTAATTTTTTTTTTTTTCACCCAACAGGCTCAAAATGTACGACTGAGGCTGTTGGGGGTGATCTGCAGGAGTGTAAAGTGTGTGTACTTTCATGTGAGCATGCTTTCAGGTGATTTTACTGATCAGTCAGACAAGAGGAACTAATCTGTGAAATCATCTGGCAGAACGTGGGACTAAAACAACCCTGCAGGCTGACGCACCGTTTGATTAAAACATCCTCCTAATCAGATAATCTGCCTGAAACCTACAAAAATGAACCATTTTTGATACTAATGATTCTTCTAAAAAGAAACGGGAAAATGTAATTAGCATTCCTTCTCTCCTTTCCGAAACCTAAATGCATGTTTTCAGTTTAAAAAAAAAAAAAAAAAGGATTATCACAAGTGTTAAAGCATAAACTTGTTTGGTTTAACTTTCTTTGACCCAAACACTTTTGTTTAACCGGAGAAGTCCGAACAGACGCAACAGAGGCTTTGTTTTCTTGCCAGTTATGACCTAGACTGCAATCTAGTCCAACACGTGAGAACCAGATCCTTCAGCAAACAACTGGAGATTAAAGGTTTTTTTTTGGTGTGCAGTCCAGCCTGCTGCTCCAAATAGCACAATGAGCACAAGCTGTACGATAAAAGGCCGCTCTGCTTCATGAGCGTAAGAAAACAACACGCCTGCATTCATCTGAGGAAAGAGGACGTGAGTCTTTATTGAACTGCTAATTAAGTGCTGCTCATTTTCAGACATGATGGGCCTGTTGCATTTTCACCTGACCACTAAGAGTTAACAAAAAGGCAACATAATTCCCCATTATTACACACAGAGTAACGATGTTTACAATAAAGACTGAAGCACGAAGCGAACAGGAAGCGCTGCAAATTGCGGCGCCAATGACAGGCCTGACAATCGGTCCTAACAAAGACTTCTCAGCAGAAATCAATAGCGAAAACAGCCTTTTCTGGACTCGCTTCTTCTTGGAAATGTGTTCATTCGCATCTCTGTTGCACAGTAAAGATTAAATCCCCCCACACACAAATGCTCGCCACAGCCCGTTATTTGTTTGCCACCCCGGTAACTCTATATTGAGAGAAATTTAAAAAAAAAAAAAAAAAAGAGAGAAAGCGGGTCTTTGAACATCGGCAGTAGATTTGTCTTGACGAGAGAAACTCATGGGGGTAAAATAAAATAAAAACTCTCATTTGCAGAGGTCATAGAGATTAGGTGAAGGTGGGGCGTTGTGAATTAATAGTGGGGGTTAAGTCATGAGGGGAGCGGGGACAGCCCAGTCAAATCTCTCCTGCCTGCCTGTCAGCACACAGAACCCACTGTGGGAGGTGGGAAAAGGAGCGCTCAAATTCTTTAGGAATTCTTGTGTGGCTTCAGGGTACGACCCCGCCACCAACACCTTTCCCTCTCCTCCACACTATCACCACTCGATAATGCACACCCCACTGACACCACTCCAGCCCTTCTATGATTGCATTCATCGCCGCCGCTGCTGCATTCAGCACCTAATAAAAAGAAGGAGCCACAATGGGGGACAACAGTTGTCCAGCGCTTTGTGGGGTGTCCAATTTGCTTGGGGAGCTCGAAGCTGTACTGTAAAAGCTGGTTGCATAGTAATGGGATGGGCCTGAAAGCAAACAGGGGGCGTCTCTGACTGCAATTACGAGCACTTCCTAAGGCCCCTTCCACAAAGGAACAGCATTTTGTGAAACAACTTTTTTTTTTTATCATTTCAGTGTTATGGTCTAAAAAAACTGCGTACAAACCATTTTCAGAGCAATAAATATTGTAACTATCACCCTTGTGTTGTGTGGTTAGTCTAAATGCAACCTTTTCAAAATTACCGTACTTTCTGCTGTACATGTCACATCGCCCTATAAGTCGCATCAGTCCAAATATGTTTAATAAAGTGGAAAAATCCATAAATATGTTGCTTTGCTGTATACATCGCATCTATTGTGCGTCACCGCTGATGCATTGCGTTTGTTACGCGTCACAGCTGACAACCCAGAAATGTGAGTCAGTGTTGTGCCAAAAATCAATTGGCTGCCAAATGGCGGCCGTGGGAGCGTGCATGGGAGGAATTTAACAATAATTTAACTAGATTAACACTTAAAAACAATTTGTTTGCTTGAAATAATAGTAAAGGTGTGTCTCAGTCTAACTTTTCCTTAATAAATGCACTTTGACGGTCAAATCAGCTGCATTTCAAAAGCCGATTCACAGAAACGGGAATGTGCAGAGGGACGACTCGCTGTGCATTTCTTTGAAATTTAACAAGATAAGCACCTAAAAACAATTATTTGTTTGTTCGACATTATAGCAAAGGTGTCTCAGTTGAACTTTTACTTAATAAATGCACTTCAGTGGTCAAATCTGTTGCATTTCACCGGGGCGGCGCAGCGAAATGAAGCTGATTTGACGGTTGCTCCAGGCGAGCTGGACGACGGTGGCAGGCTATGGCAAGCTGATTGTGTCATTAATAGTCACTTTTACCTATTACATGACATAACAGCATGCCATGCTACTCGAGTGCCATCTAGTGGCTGAAAATGGTAGTGTTCAATATTTTCAGTCAGAATGAATTAAAAAGGTCATATCTCAGACAAAAAAATTGTTGATAACTATGGGAAAAAAATCCATTAAAAAATATGGTAATTTGCTAACTAGTCCTAGGATGGGCTTTTCAAAACTGCCGTCAAGAATAAACCTCAACATTCTACACATTGAGTCGATGGTGACCTTCAGTGCTCACAGAAATGTTTTTCTTTCACCTGAGAGATAAAACTTTAACATGAGTTAAAGTTATGTTGCCGTACTGCTTCAACTCTGAGAGTTGTCCGAAAGACTTTTCCGTTGCTGATTTGATCTTATTGGGCTGTTGCCTCTAAAATAAAAGTTAGGTTTTGACGATCACGTGGTTCCCAAGTGCTCATACCATCCGTGATATTTCAGCACCTCGTGTTTACGGCTCCGTGGTGTCACACACGGATATCTGGTTTCCTTTCGGAGCGGCTCGGCCTCTCTGCACTGCAGCTCCCGGTGAGGCCTCCACCGTGGGATCCGGCTGGCCCTTTAAGAGGCGTTGGCCTGCTCTCAGCTGACGGAGAGGGGTAAAACTGTCAGGGAGTGGCTGGGGGGGATAAGTTTGTCCTCTCTGGCACAATGTACAGCAGAAGTAGCTCCTGTGCTATTTGTGTATGGAGCGAATGAGCATGTGGTGACGTAACGTCACAAGTCTCCTGCTCTGCCTTCTCCGTCCGACACCTGATTATTGTCCAACTCCTGCAGGACAAGAGCTGAGCACGTTTCTGACAGCTGCAGGCAACACGTGCACACGCATAAAAATCATGCTGGATCCCCCGATTGTCTAATCACAGTTCGAAGAAACGCTCGTGCTAAAAAAAAAAAAAAAAAAAGAGTTGAGTTTGGATCAGAAACGTACATTTCACACGTCTGATGAAACATCTTTATTTACTGGACACCTGGATTATTGAGCATGAACTTTCTTATCTTTATTTACGTTTGAAGAAGGAGCTGTGTGTGAGGCGTCGACAGCTGATGGACGTTAGTGCTCAACCTGTGGGAGTTTCTGCAACAGCTTGGCCTGTTGGGTTCGTAAAAAAAAAAGGTCATCTTTAGAGGGCGGCACGGTGGCTCAGTTGGTAGAGCTGCTGCCTCTCAGCGAGAAGGTTGCCAGTTCAAATCCTGGCCTGGGGCCTTTCTGGGTGGAGTTTGCATGTTCTCTCCGTGCATGCGTGGGTTTTCTCCGCGTACTCCGGTTTCCTCCCACAGACCAAAATCGTGCATGTTAGACTGATTGGTGACTCTAAATTGTCTCTAGGTGAGAGAGTGAATGGTTGTTTGTCTCTGTGTGTCCCTGTGATGGACTGGAGACCTGTCCAGGGTGTCCCCCACGTCTCACACAGTGATGGCTGGACATGGGCACCAGTGACCCCCCCCGCAACCCAAAAAGGAAGAAGCGAGTAAAGATGATGGATGGATGGAAGTTTTTCTTGTTTGCATATTTTTTACTTTTCTTTTGTTCCGTTTTCTGGTGTTTAAAAAAAAAAACCAAAAGGTTTGTGAAGCAGCCGATTTGAGGACGTTTGTTTCCAACGTCACTGCTTCTCGTCAGGATGAGTTGGAACGCTTCTTTAAGTTTTCACTAACGTACCGCCATTGGCTCAGCTTCGTTTGATTATATTTACCGTACTTTCCACCATACACGTCACACCGCCACATACCGTATTATTCAGACTATAAGGCGCACTTAAAATCATTTAATGTTCTCAAAAATCAACAGCGAGCCTTATAATCCAGTGCACCTTACGTACGAATTCTGGTTGTGCTTACTGACCTCAAACTGATTTTTATGTTACACGGCGCTCAAAAATCTGTCGAAATGTTTTAGTTTTGTTAATTGCGCCTTATAATCCATTGCACCTTATAGTCTGAAAAATGGTAAGTCGTATCAGTCCAGATATGTCTAATAAAGTGGAAAAAAAAAAACATAAATAAGTCACTTTATCACGTAAGTTGCATCTATTATGTATCACAGCTGGCCACTTAGAAACGTAGGCCGGTGTTGTTCCAAAAATTGATTGGCTGCCAAATTGCAGCCGCAGAAACATGCACGAGAGGACTTTAACAAAATTGAGCAAGATCAACACTTAAAAACAATTATTTGTTTGCTCGACATTACTGTATAGCAAAGGTGTGTCTCAGATGAACTTTTCACCAGGGCGTCGCGGTGAAATGAAGCTGATTTGACGTTGGCTCCAGGAGTTTCGGAGCGACACGAAGGTGGCTCTGTATGGCAAGCCAAGTGTTTCATTAATAGCCTCTTTTACCTATTAATGAGACACCTGGCTTGCCATACCACTCGAGGGCCCTCTAGTGTCAGAAAATGGTAGTGTTCAGTACTTTCCATGTCAGAATGAATGAAATCGTCAGATCTCAGCCAAAAATTAGGTTATAAATATAAGGAAAAAAATACATAAATACGTTGCTTTTGTGTATAAGTCGTAGGATTTGCTTATTTATGCAAAAAGGTGAGACTTACACGGTGAAAAACACAATAGTTTAGGATGCAGGTTCAGCCGTGACTGTAGTCTCTGTTCATCAGCTAAACATTAAATTAGAAGAATGGATCAAGAAGTTCTTGTAACGTTCTGATGGTGCGTTCAGGAGCTCCTGTTACAGATTGAATTCTGTAAGAACTTTCTTTTTGAAAGCGAGTTATTTGGCTTTACATAAAACAAGTTTTTCTTTCCTGTTTTGTGGAAGTGAAGTTTTCATGGCCACTTTTCTCCCGTCGCGCCCAAGCAGTCTCCACCTATCTGCCCATCTCATCTCTGTCACTTATTAACCGAGCTCCACCCTTTCCTGTGAGCAGACGGCCGAACGAGGTGAGGGGGAGCGAGAGGAGGACGACAAATCAAACAGGAAGAGACTGATGGGTTTTCACAGGCGTGTGAATTTTCGGCGTGAAGTCTTTTGTTGTTTTTTTTGACCCCGGTATCTGAGTCGTGTTTCATTTTCTGTCTTCTCTAAGAAGTTTGTTCTTCTGCTTCCTGGGGTGGAGGCCACATGGGGCGGGGCATGTGTATGTGTGCGTGTGTGTGTGTGTGTATGACTCCAGTTACAGGAGTTGTGCAATGTTTGGACCCTCAACTGGAAACCGATGGAAACTGACCTCCCTGTCCTCCAGCAGACTAATCCGCCCCACGTCCTCTCCTTTCTAAAAAAAAAAAAGCACAATAAAAAAATAAATAAATAAAATGCCACTGTAATTTAGCCTCTAATTGTTTAAAGTGGTCTCAATCAGTAGTTCCAAATATCCCTAAATTGATTTTTTTGTACTTTGGCAGATTTTTGATCCATTTTCTGATCAGCATCTGATCATTTTTGGCCAAATGTTTCTTTTTGTTGCAGTTGTTGGCAAAAGTCTCCAAACAGTCTCTGGATGTTTGCAAAAGTTCTCCGTTTCCTCTCTTGAGTTGCAGGTGTTCTAAAAACAGCACAGAGTCCTCTCTGGTGTCTCAAACCTGTCTTGGCCTGTCTCAAATCGTCTCGAGTCTTTCTTCGTTTTGCTTCTAGTTCAGGGAGAATTACAGTTTTTGGCCAGTTTCACAGAGTTTTTTTGCACAAACGAGTCACTGAGTGATTTCAAGTGAAGAGTTGTGTTTTCTGCAGAAAGCTCGGTGAGGTACCCCATTTAACTGGGGCTGCGTTCCCACAAAACAGTTGAGCGGATGTTCAGTTTAAAAATCAGACGTTCAGGCTGTTTGTCACAAAGATGCAGTTTGTTTCTATTTCTAATGAAAAGCACCAAGAATACGGTTTGATTCCAAATGAGCCGTTGGCTCATGAGGCATTCCTTCCTGGTTCTTTCAGATACTGTTCTTCTGCTGACGACAGTCACCGTTAGTCTTCTTCTGTCTTCCACGTTCCTTATTTTTCAAGTCCGACCTGCGCCGGACGCTGTCAAAGCCAGAAAGGTTGGACGGGGTGAAAAAAATCAGCCAATGTCCAAAGAAGAACTTTTAACTCTCAAAGTCTGGAGAACTGAGAATGTTAAAGACGACACAAACGTCTAGCTGCGTGGAAGATGAATCATTTCTAAACATACGGATGGTTTAGGACTTGTAGTTGAAGAAAGCACTTGATTCTTGCATTTGATGAAAGATCAGGAACTTCTTCTGATACGATCGTCGAAGGCGGGACATGTTGTATAGTCTCCGTACGTAAACCTTTGTTTGTCCCATCGATAACTTTTGATCCGCTCGAGCTAACTTCATACACGTACGGATGAGTGTCACACACACTTTCCATCACCTCAGCTTCAAGGTCAAGGCCACAAATCAAGGTCAAACATTATCCAAGCTCTTTGCTTGTCCAGGCCATTGCTGTATTTGTTGATGGAGCTTTTAATGTGCCGTATGCTGCATTCTTGCTGTTTATTATAGCCTATTTTAACATTTGTATCAAAACAACGATTATTGGGATTGTCCAATTTATTTAAATTATTCCACTTGTAAGAAAAGCCCAGTTCTCTGATCTTGAAACGTCTCAGAGTGCGATTGAGTCGGATCAGTTTGATCCTGAAATGAATGTGAAAAACGAAAACATATAAAACTGTAAAGTTTGAAAGAGTTTACGCTGTTAGTTTTCCAGAGATCTCAGTAAATTGTTCTGAAACGCAGGTACGCACTCGGTGTAAACGAAGCGCGCTGCTGCAAGTCACGTGAGCTTGAGTCATGTGACTGACACGGCTGGTCCGCGTCTGTGCAGGTCAACAAACACGGCGGCTGCTTTGAACGTAGTCTCAGTCCACTTGGCTGTTTCTGCAGGTAAACAAACACCTGGTGCTTCTGGGGGAACATTTTTCTTACAAATCTGTCAATTAATCGTGCAATCACCATAAATATGAAAAAAATATTGTTACTTATATTCATTAGTTTTTCTCCGGTCTCTGTAATGAGTTCTTTTAAGATCCTGGAGAACAAAACATGTTGACCACACCGTCCCGCCCTGTAATGATCAACCTGCAGCACCTGTTCACCGTTCACACCTGAACAGGCTGCAGGAGGAGCAAACCTGAGCGAGGACGAGCTCCCGCAGCGTTTACTCTCAGTTCAGTGACAAACTGCGGCGTCGTTTGGCGCGTGGGCAGGAAGTTGGGCCACGTCGTGAACTCACACTGAACCACTGGAATGAGGACGCCGTCTTTATGATGGGGGAGCCCTTTCGCCTGGTTCGGCGAGTTCTTCTTGTGGAATTGTAAAATGTCAGGGAACCCCAGCTCCGGTCTGAGGCGGAGAACTGGAAGCTGCGGACACGGACCCATCGGTCCTCGAGCCGCTGACGTCGGCCTCTCCACGATGAGAACGGGCGCAACCAGAAGAGAAATGTGGATGTGTGTGTTCGTGGGAACTCGGTGGGGGCTGCGGCTGACTGGGGCAGTCCCCCACCCCCCAACTCACATGCACACACACACATGCACACACACACTAGGCCAGGGGGTGTTTAGAGCGAGGCAGCAGTGACACAGAGGAGAGCGCTGACCCAGATAGTCTCAGTCCCACCCTCTGCAGCTCGCTCTGCAAAAATGAAGACTCTTTATTTTACTGCCATTTGATGCATTTAATTTAAATAATAAGCTGATATTAAACTAACAGCTGTGTTTAATATGATCACATTTATAATGTTTTTTTTTATAAAAATGAAAACCTGTTTAAAACAGCCCGTCTGCTCCTGAGCTGTCGTTATCGCCCACTGCTAAGGGTGGAGGTGAGACCATAACATGTTCATGTTTGTGTCTGTCAGTAAAATATTTCATAAATCAACTGATGTTCATCCCCAGGTTAGATCAGAGGTTGCGGAGCTGAGCTTGAAATACCTTCCGTCCTCCCATGCATGTTGCGGGAATGATAACCTGAAAAATAAGCAAGGCACTGACTTCCATTTTGGTGTGGGGGTACATCCTGACATAAGACTGGTTCCTTTCAAAAACTGGATCGCCACATTAAAATTCAAAATGGCTGCCATTGTATGGGCATCTATGAAAACCGTGTGAGCTTGATAACTTAAAAAATAACGACGACTTGTGTGGCTGCAGTCAAAATCCAAAATGACCACCATCATATACAGTACTGTATATAAATACGAAAATAAACTACTACTTACTACTTGTACTGCTATTTCTACTATTACTACTTTGTGGTTTTTCACTTATTACGGAGCTTCAGGGTACGGATCCCACGTGATAAATGAGGGACTACTGTGTATATTTATGTGTAAACTGTATATATATATATATATATATATATACAGTATATATATATTTATATATATATATATATATACATACAGTATATA
>JARVGQ010001954.1:34717850-34730816 GCA_031762355.1 Hypsolebias martinsi | reverse complement strand
GCAAAAACGAACATAGCTGAATGATAAAAGATATTTATGTTGTGCCACTTTCTGCAAAGTTCATAAATCATGTCACAGACGCTTTTACTTTTATTAAATGAAAGTGTTAAATGTTATTTATTAGCATTAGTCACCTGCGATGCTGTCTCACTTGTTGAGGCTTGTTCCAGGTTCCTAGCTGCAGTGTGGATCATCTGCACTCCAGTGCATGAAGGACAGACTTTTTAACTTCAAAGTTTTTGTTGTTCCGTAAGACAAATCATGCTAACGGGGCTAACACGACGTCCAAATGTCTGTGGTAAAACTCACCCAAAGTGTTATCGGCTATTAGCTTCTCAATGACGTCAGAAATGACAGCTTGTAACTTGGGTAAGGATACATTGGAAAAAATATCACAGACTGTGGACGAAGTAGCGAGGCTCAATGTAGTCCAAAAATCTTCAGAATCCAACATCCAACGAAAAATAAAACTTCCACACCGCCGACATTTTGAATTTTCCTCTCCGACATGATCAGATCGGGTAAGCACGCATGAAATCATCACGTTGTGCTGACGCTGCAGATATCTTTGTCACTGGGTTGTCATACAAACAAAAACAGCGTCTTTTTATATTTATGAGTTATTCTGATGGAATGGCCGATGTCTGATATTGAACTTTAACGCTAATATCAGCCAATACCGATACCATGCTGATAACATTGTGCATCCCTGTCTGATATTGTGTGACAGAAACATTCAGTTTCAGGGTAACACTTTACAATGAGGTACACAAAATTTGATTAACTACTTGGGAACGCCTCAGGAACGAATCAGGAGCTAATGGGTAATTAACCAGTACTTACTGGGAAACACACAGCCAAGCCTTATTAGAGGACTACTGGGTTTGTTACCACAGAAACAGAGGAGACATTCTCCATGTGGGTTCTGAATAAACCCTGCACCAGTGAGGTCACAGCTCGTAATTGTTAAAAACCTGTTTCCAACTGGTTACTGATTTTATTGGATTTTCTCTTTTGTAAACCTATTTATGAAAGTCATTATCTGTGTGTTCCCCATTAAGTACTGGTTAACTACCTATTAGCTCCTGATTCATTCCTCTTTAGTTTCCTTGGTAACTACCCATTAGTTCTTCATTTAAAAAGGTAACAAACCAGTAGTCTCCTAATAAGACTTTTTTTCATTCATTCAACCTTTATTTAGGCAGGTTAATCTCATTGAGCCTCGAGGACTCATTTACAAGAGAGACCTGGACTTGGTTGTGTGTTCCCCAGTAAGTACTGGTTAACTACCCATTAGCGCCTGATTGGTTCTTGAGGTGTTCCCTAGTAGTTAATCAAATTTTATGAACCTTATTGTAAAGAGTTACCAGTTTCAGTTTGTTGTAGAGATTATATTCTGTCGTCCAAACCTCTCTGTGTCTACAAGAAGTGTCAAGTCTCAAGTTTCATGTTTTAGTCTTCGTTTGATTTTCATTGAAATTTCCTTTCACAAGTACATTTTTTTACGACTTGAACACCGTTTTAAATAAATCGTTGTTAGGTCGTCTCAAGGTCGTCTCAAGGGCTACTCCGCGGTACATTGGTTGATTATTTAAGTAATTCTGTAGTGCTTCGTTACCATGCAGTCTGTTCAAAATCCTGCTAACAGAATTATGAAACATGAAATCTAAATGTTAATAACCTGAAGAATAATTGGATTGCGTGAGCCCCCGCACCAGAAGAGATGTTGCAAAGTGGGTGCAAGACGAAGCAGCAGAAGCAGAGGACAAGAGGTCCCACTTATTGCTCCTGACAGAAAAATTGACATGGAAAGCCAACACTTAACGCCTCTCTCCTCCATCACTTGCCTTCGACTCCTCGCCCTCCTCCGTCTCCTCCTCTCTCCTTGCTCTTGTGCTCTGATGGATGACCTTTACAATTCACATGACTCATCTCCTGAGCTGTCTGAGTTAGAGAATGTTAGCGAGGCTGAGAAGTAGAGCCGACGGTGCTGCTGGACAGAAAGCAACGTGTTTTTGCTGCTGCCTGATCCCTGCAGCACGGGCTGCTTTAAACTGACAGAGCCCAATACGTTTAAACCCTTTTTAGGCTGAAACTGAGCTGAATCTGGTTTGAAAGGGAACATTTCCTCCTTTAAATCTTGTTTCAACCCTCCTGCGACCCTTGGATTAAAATGATCTACAAGACCTCAACTTTATGCTGAGGCCTTGTGCAGCAGGAATCCTGGTCCTTGAGGGCCACTACCCTGAATGTGTTACATGTTTCATTGCTCCAACACACCTGATTCAACGGCTGATTTACCTCCATGTTCTGCAGGGGCTTGTAAATCGCCCACTGATTCACACCAGTTGTGCTGGAGCAGAGAAACATCTAAAACATGCAGGATAGTTGGTCCTCGAGGACCAGGATAAACGACAGCATTTAGCAGAAACTGATCACGTTAAAAAGAAATTGTCCAGATGACCTGATTGAGAGTTATCAGATTTGACACCTGGATTACTGAGCATGAACTTTCTTGTCTTGATCACGTTAACTCCAACAGGATTAAAAATTCAAGATCTTTGCAATCCAAGGCCTTTTTAGTTCTTGCAAATATCAAAGTATAAGATCACGTCTAATCTGTCTGAGGGAAGTTAATCTCATAAAGTGTAATTTATGTCTAAAAAAAAAACAGCTTTTTATGTTTTTTGCTTTCAAATACAAAAAAAATTACTTTGACCCTAATGTGTTCGATCTCCTGGGGTCATCTTGTCAGAGCAGAGTCTGCACAATTTGACGTGTCTTTGACACAGAATGGTTGATATACAGCTGAACATAAATCTTTACATTAAAAACACTTTTGTAGCAGTTTTCTGTTCTCCTCTAAAATGTTTTTGACACAATGGTATTACCATTTTGTCAGAGTCAAATAGTTTACCCCCCAAAATTAAAAGATCTTAAAAGTAAAAAAAATTATGTTGTGTTCTACTTCAGAGCTTCACATTTCAGATGTTTTTAAAGCTGAATCTGTGCTGAAACTAACCACGTCTCCTTGAACAGAGCCTTATTCTACCAGGTGTAATATTGGTGGAAAATGTCTGAACACATTCGGCTCTGCTCACTCATCCTTAGGGCTTCTCTGCCTTCTGAAACTCAAAATTGTCTTTCTTGATCTGCCATCACTCATGTAGAGGTAGGACGTTTTCTTTTTCATGCAAGCTGCTGGCGTCTCATGGCAGACAAGGCCAGACGACACCTCTATGCAGATGATACTTAGAGGAATTATTGCTCTATGCTGATGATACTTAGAGGAATTATTGTCCATTTTGACTGCAAGGAGTACAAGGAGCAAATCACAGGATAAGAACATCTCCAGATTTCAGCTGTTTATGCCACCTCCAGCACCCAATTTGCCATGCTCACATGTTGATGTGTCCTTGAGAGCATCCTAAGGGCTCACTGCTCCACCTGTGCATCTCACCTGTGCGATGTGTAAAATGTAGAGAACAAACATCTTCATTGTACGGGCAGCACACTATTAAGGCACAACGTGCAGCCAAAACTAAAATCCGTTGAATTTGGGCTATACCTGTACATGTTGGTAAATTTGATTGAAAAAATGGACACAGGCAGACAAAATAAGGATGAATTCAAATGGAAAATAACCTTAATTAATCAAATTTCAGCCAAGTCTCACTTGAAAGATAAAAATTTTATTCTAAATTTGTCATGATCTGGCGTTTAATGCTGTCAAACCCACGCACAGGCAGAGGCAGGAGGACTCCAGAGTAAAATAATAATGACTTGTTTTATAAACCAAACTAAATGCTGACGGGGCAGCAACACTTACTTAAAGATGAGATGACAGGTGGAGCAGATACAGACCATGACACCGTGAAAGGATAATCCCCGGATAACAAGGGAGTGACCAGACCGAGACTTTATACAGAAAGTAATGAGACGAGTGAGGAGCACCTGCGGTGACTGTGATTAGGATCAGCTGCGCACGATGACGAGGAAAACACAGAGGTGCAGGAAACAGAAACAGACTTGCATCAAAATTAGGCTTTACTAAGATTATTCAAATGTAACCGTGGTAAAAGATAAAATAAAAACATTTATGAAAATGTGTTGATTTAATTGAGTTGTTCATGCCATCATCAGTGTTGAATTTTAGAGCTGCCATTTCTAACCAGAGCCCGAAGCCCAGCCCAAATTTGGGCCAGACCGGGCCGTAATAATGTGCTGGACGGGCAGACCGGATCGGTGTTGAGCTTTTGATTGGGGATCTGATTATATGGCAACATGGCTTGCCATACTGTCCAATTATATGGCAACATGGCTAGCCATACTATCCAATTATATGGTAACATGGCTTGCCATCCTATCCAATTATATGGCACCATGGCTTGCCATACTATCCAGTTATATGTTAACATGACTTGCCATACTATACAATTATATGGCAACAAGGCTTGCCATACTATACAATTATATGGCAACATGACTTGCCATATATCCAATTATATGGCACATGGCTTGCCATACATCACTAGCCAGACGCAGTCATTTCACCGCGAGCTCACCGGCCTTGAAACAGGTAAAATAAAGTTCAGTTAGGCTTCAGATGGGACTACAGGTACTGCCAGGCAGCGATTCATCACCCAAATGGACATTGAGCCACTGCGCTCAGCGGACTCGCATGGCCAATGACCCAAACAGGTGAGATCCCATACCAGACATGTCAGAGCAGGGTCCATGTCTGAATAATGCAGAATGCAGGCAGAAACAGGGATTTCATGTGCTTTGACGGCCATAAAAACACAAACACCTCCTCAGCTCCGATCTTCTGCCCCTTTTATTCAGCTGCGCATCCCCGACCGTTACTAACTATAAGAAATCAAAGCTCAATTAAAAATGTCGGGGGGGGGGTTCGGGTTCGGACCTGTAGTTACTGTTAATACATCGGGTTGGATGGGGTTCAGAAATGATAGCTATGGGCTGGGGCCAGGTCGGGTCAGATCTTTGGGGCTTGAATGCAACTCATGTTGAATTAGAATCAGATTAAAGTCATTTATCTTTAACAGTCTTGTTCTGGACAGTTGTTATACAAACTGACAAACTATTATACAGCAATACAGTGATCTAAAGCAATGGCTCAGACATGCAGAGACCTTGTATACCCTTTGACCTTGATTTGTGGCCTTGACCTTGAAACTGGGGTAATGAAAAATGCATGTGTAGTCTGGTGATGTATAAAGTTTAGTTAAATAATCTTGATCTGAAGTTATGTGGGAGACGAGAAAGTTTACAGACGTGCGGTTGACATACAGACGGACGAACGAGACCATACCATAATATGTCCGCCTGTCAACAGGCGAATAAAAATATACAAATGGGAGTTTATCTCCTTTAATATAGTTGAAATATGATCAGAAATCTGTTGATTTTATGACCAAAAACCTATTCACCACACTGTGACATCAGCCTCCAGCTATCATTTTGCCCTCGTATACATCAGTTAAAAGGTAAATGAAGAAGAGCTGTGAAATTTGGTCCATTTCATCTCCAGGAAGATCTCCTGCCTGCAGGATGACCTTCACTGTGTTGGTCACATCGTCACAAAAAGCCACACGACAGCTACAAATTGCACTTTTTGTTATCAACACATCCTCAAGGCAAAGTGGCCTGGAGTGTAAATTCATGACAGGAGATTTTATTTTATTTTTTTAGAAGTTTTCTTTTTTGGGGGAAAACAAACTTTCTTATCCGCAACAATCAAATCTGGTGAAGTGATGAGAGTTCCCTGAAATATGGAAATCATAAGAGGGTCGGGTTAATGGTAGTTTGATGTCGTCTGTCAACAAATTACTGAAACTGCTCACAATGGGCTGGTGAAAGAGTCTCCTCCATTAACACACCAAAATGTACGTCCACACCTGAACGGATGACTAAGATACAGTAGATGCCACCGCCCATTTGTTTTTAGATCAACTAAACAGTCATCCTAGATCAGGTTGACTCTACAAGTTTATCAGCTGTAGATGTTTTTATTTTTTTGTTTGTTTGTTTTTCAATGACGACCTTCTGCATTAACGTTCATCCAGTGGTTTATGAGGCAAAAGAAAAACACCATGACCACATACACACATGGGCAGAAACATTATTGTCTGCCTTCACCTTTTAGCATTGGATAATTTTAGCTAAACTTTATCTTGGTGATTTTGTCTAACAGGAAGAAATGCAACAAAACAAAAAATAAATAAAAATAACACATGGAAGAAAGCAGGTGGATGAGGAACAGGAGGCTCAGCTTCATATGCCACTAGAGAGCGATAGGACTTTAGATTGTAAATAAAAAATAGCCGCCGGCATAAAAAAATATAATAGAGCACAGATAAAAGAACCCACTGAAAAAAGACCTGTAAAGCCTGTTTTTTATTCTTTTCTTTTTCTTTTGCCACACTAGCAGACATTTTGAAGATGAGCCAAGGATGTGACCAGTGGGTAAAGTGGTATTAGGCTGCCAGCGTACACTCTGAAGCTACATGTGTGAGGGAGATTCGGAAGGATAAAAGGGATGTTTCAGCTCCCAGGAGCCCACGGTGGATGTGGAGCTTTTACCTGCAGGGCCAAACAATTTTAGAGGTTCTGGGTGCAAAAGGTGCAGGGGATGGAGGAGTTCAGCATCATTAATATCATTTCTGGGTTATAAAGGATGGCAGCAGCAGGTACAAAAACACATTTATTTATAGATTCTGTTTTATGTTAAAATGGACAAAAACATGTCTTACTTTTATGGTAATTTATGACTAAATTTATGCAAATGTGTTTTTTTTTTTTTATATCACCCATGACAGGAAAAGCATTTTGGACCTATTTTAGTGTGAATCTAACGCTGCAGAAATTTTGTTCATGCACAGCACCAGGCCACACACTGAGCAGAAAACATATATATGTCAATAATACCGGTAACAGGGAGGAAGTTTTAAAATAAATAACGTTTGAAATATGCATGGGCAAATACAAAAAACCCACCGTGTGCACAAACAATGAAGTGAATGTGACACCTGCGTGCACCGGAGCTCTGACCTTTTCAAATGTTGCAGCAATCTTTTCAAATTGCAGCTTTAAAATGTTAGGTTTGCCACAAAGCCTGCAGAGAAAGTGCCACGGGTGAGTCAATCAAACACAACAGTGTGCACGTTTTACAGACTTCTGTGACCGGGATGATGAACTTTCTCCAAATTATTTAATTAATTAACTGTGTATTGAATAAATTAATTGCATATTTAATGATATATTGAATAATTCAAATATACATATAATTGTTTACTCAGGGATTTATTTGTACATTTATTTATTTCATGGTTATTTATTTCATTGGACATTTACATTTATTTATTTCGTAATTACAGTATTTATTTAATTTAGTCACATTCCACCTACATACCTCCTCCCCCCCATGGCTCTTTGCAAGTGCAAACATTGAGAGAAAAGGACCTGAACAGAAACCTGTAGAACCATCAAGACTACTTTAAGGATGTGTAACTGCAAGAGCATGGCTCCTTCAAAGTAAAATATAAAGAAATGAAAGGTGGATTCAAAGCTCTGCTCAAAACTATGCATTTAATTATTTACTGTACATTTTAAAAACTGAATCTCTCTTTATTACCGTACATTATGTAGAATAAAGTATAGGGTATTGCGTTTTGATTTTTTTTTACCCTTTGACCAGCCGATGGTTTTTCTCTGACGATATGTAACAATTGTGTGTGACAAGCAGGACTAGCAGGTTAAAAAAAAAAAAAAAAATCAGGTTTAGAAATCAGACGCAGACCTGGTGTCCAAGGTGACCTCATTGCAGACGTTTGTTCCGCTTGTCGCTGCAAATCACACACTGTGTCCATCAAGATCCAACGAATTCCACGCAGCCACGGTGCTTGATATCCCACCTGTCTTCAGTGGCAGCGGAGCTCAGAGCCAGAGCCCCGGATCCATGACCCAGGTGGAAATCATTCTGGTTTCAGTCTCCTACGACGAGGTCGCTGAAGGAAGCGCAGAGGTGACCGACTGGTTGACCTCATTTAATAGGTTTGAGCTCACGGTGTTCAAGGAGAGTTTGTGTAGCGTTTAGGCAGTTCTTGCCCGACCAGAAACCCTTTAAAACATCTGCAGTGAAGAGTATCGATGTGACCTGTGCAACGTGCACCGACTGCAACCAGATGATAACTCAGTCTGAAGGCAGCAGCTCTGAATTTATCCTCAGTGAGAAGTCGAGCAGCTAAACTCATTTTAACATCAGTAGAGAGAATGTAGAAGATACAAAGTGATTTAGAGTAAAAACTAAAGAACATTTAGAGTTGAGGCATTTTTTATTGCACATGAAATACCCGAGAAGTTTAAGACGGCAAGTTATGTGGGATATTTTACCCTGAGTAAGGCCTACCAGGATTAAAAAGCAAAGAAATCACCGTGCCTTGTTTAAAGGGTTGTCTCACTGAGCTATGACTGATAAGAGACTGGTTGTTCATTCAAACTCGACTCAGTGCTGCAAGAAAATACATAAACTTTCAGCTGCAGTCTGAAATCTGAGCGATTACAACCATCAGCGAGCGGTGAGGTCACCTTTAGAGAGTAACAGCTTATGTTTGTGAGCACTGCTTGTAAAACTATATTTATGGGAAACTGTTTTGTTGTGCACCTCGTCCCGTGCCTATAGTTCAACAATTACTGGGCTGGAATTAAACAGAGAATGCAAGTAAACCTAAATGTTTTGATGCAAGATATTAAAGTGGATATGAATTACACTGTGGAGAAGGGATTTTATTGATATGTTTTTTAATTTTTTTTTTTTTTTTTTTGCTCATCAAAGGCAGCAGAGCATGATCCTGAAGTGTGGACGGAGCAATTTTATCCATCACCAGGTGAAATGGTGGAGGCAGGGGGTGGCCAGTGGTGGCCTTAGCCATCATAGATTAAATTTCAGCCACCCCAATCATTTGCGGAAACTAAACTTCAAACAATATAAAAATTAGGACGCATAGTTTCTTCAAATAATATAGCTCATCGGTTTGCATATACATTAGTCCCTCGTTTATCGCAGGGGTTCCATTCTGCTCTCTGCCTCCGGCTGCTCTCGGCCAGCGCTCTCTGCCACACCCAGGGCGGAGATGGACATGCTGCAAGAGGGAGCTTCTCACTGCACATGTGGGCTGCACACAGGTGCAGCAGGTGCAAAATAATTTTAAATAATTAATTTCAAATAAAAATATCCATGCCGAGCTTGCGGCTCATGCATCAATTAGCTAATTGTGTGTCATGTCCAGTCTTACTTTGAAAAACTGCAAGAGAGCGAATCCGCAAAAGTTGAATCGCAAAGTAGCGAGGGACTACTGTGTGTGTGTGTGTGTGTGTGTGTGTGTGTATATATATATATATATATATATATATACATATACATATACATATACTGTATACACAATACAATACAACTATTTATAAAGCACTTTAAAACAACACCGTTGGCCAAAGTGTCATGCACTAACACACATGCAAGCATAAAAACTATCAACTCAACAAACACCATAAAAGTAATGAACTACCAAATCATAACAGCAAGTAGTAAAAACTATAAAAGAAATAACTTAAAAACAGTAAAACCAACATTTCAAGCTGTGTTAAAAGCCAAAGAGAAAAAAATGTGTCTTCAGATTTAAAAACAGGAAGTGATGTCAGAGGCAGCGACTGAGAACGCTCGGTCACCTCTCAGCCTCCTGTTGGACTTTGGGACGATCAACAGCAGCTGATCTGCTGACCTCAGAGAGCGAGAGGGAACGTACGGCTGAAGATGGTCGGACAGATACTGTGAGACCATGAAGACATTTGAATACAAAAAAAAATAAACTTAAAATTAATCCGGAAACCAACTGGGAGCCAGTGTAGTGATTTTAAGACAGGGGTGATGTGTTCTCTTTTTCTGGTACCAGTTAAAAGACGAGCAGCAGCATTCTGAACCAGCTGAAGTCGAGTCAGTACTGACTGGCTCAGACCAACATAAAGTATATGCACGGACAGAAAAACAGTATTTCCAATTCCCCAACCTAGCTCTGCCATGGGGGACAAAAAGTAAAAAGTACACAGATCCCAGGAGGGTGATAAGTATAAATAAAATCTGAGGTTATAAGAATCACTCCCTAAGTTTAGAAAACCATACGTACAGATTTACAATTACAATGATGTCCATGTATCAGATGTTGTGCTGATCATCTGAAATTCATCTAATTAAGCCGTAACATTCACTAACCTCAATAAAATTAACTGTTTTCACCTTAAGTTTATCAAACATGTCTATCTCATTTTAATGCCATTCCAATAGTTAAATTAGAAACATGCAAGTTAGTACAATTTTTGAAAAATGTTATCCGTGTGCTACGTTGACGGCTCCTTCAGGTCAGAGTTTGTATTGGTTTAAAAAAACTAAACTACTGTTTGTACTTTTCTTCAGTTGACAGCAAGTGACGTTTGTATTTTTACTGCAGCTCAATGACTTTTTTTTTAAGAAGTGAGTGAAGATGAAAATCTAAACTGGGTCCATTGTTCCATGTTACTGGTGAGTTAATACTCAAACTGAAGGATTGGATATTGAATCCTTACACAGGGTTTAATAAACTGTGATAACAGATTCTTATGACCTTTTTGTAACCTCGGGAGGCCTGGTTAATAAAAAAAGCAATAGTTTTTCATTTTGTTTTTCTCCTAACAGATACCTAATACTTTCAAATAATGCTGTCATCCTGTCACGCTCAACTACAACACGAAGCAGGAAAATTTAAGAAACAAATGGCACAACCGATGCTTTAATTATCTTTAACCTCAAACTGCAGCTTTGTGGTTGGAAAAAGTCAATGTGTTTGTGTTAATCTTGTTGTGTGCATTTCTAGATGTTGAGGGGAATCAACACGTCTGTGTCCATTGGCTGAAGAAGTGCTGCGATCAGCAGAATTATGTGCACAGTGATATCAAGCACAGGCTGATGATGCCAACTCCAAACACTCATCCTAACACTAATAATACACTGGACTCCTCATTGACCTTCAGTTTTATATCGTGAACTAAATATTTGTGCAACAAAACGCATTTCTGATTTTCATCTGCTTGTTCTTTAAACAACAACCCAAATGAAATTAAAAAAGCTGCAAGTGTAAAACCTGTACCTCCACTCGGTAGGAGGTTCGTGCACGAGTCACTGTTACGCTCCAACAGAGGCGCCGCTCGCTTCTCTTTGTGCGTCTGTGGTGAAGGTGGCCGCTGATGGCCGGTTAACTGGTGAACATAACCGACTTGGCAGATCCATTATGCAGGGCTTGGACCCTCGCCAGCCAGCAGTGCAGTGTGTGTGTGTGTGTGTGTGTGTGTCTTATGTCAGTATGAGTGTGTCTCTTGGGCAGCTTTCCCTCTTTAAGCAGCTGGTAGTCTGGATGTGATGCCCTGGCCACGCGTCTGGAGGAATGTGACTTGGTTGGAACATTCAAGTAAAACTCTTTGGACACGCACACGCTCGCGCACACACACGTGCACAGTTTCTGCCTTCACCCTTGAGCTGATGCTGTAGGTTTTTAAACGTGTCTCTTTGAGTGTGTCTGGTGTTTCGTTGGATCGGCCGTAGGACATGTTTAACACAAATTGTAGGTTTAAAATCTCTCCATGTCTGAGACTCTTTCTTCCGTTGCTCTTTACTTCCACACTTCTGTTCCACCTTCTGCCCACGAGATTTAAAACTGCCTTTCACCTAAATTTCATTTGCATGAAAAGCCTATAGCAAACGGAGAAATGCATATCGCCCATCTCAGGGTTTTAAACTGTAACCATTCTCTGCTGAGAAAAGTTCAAACCTTGTGCACATCATGCAAACCATGTGCAACATTGTGTGATGCTGCAAAATGTTACTGAACTGACAGACAGACCCTCACAGTGACCTACGTATTCATTACTTCTCTGGTCTGTTGTGCTTTAAAAAGGTTTTTACCAAAATCCAACAACCAAAAAAACAACAACTGTGGAGTCGTGCACTTTACTGGTCTTTTTAAACATCCATCCATCTATCCATCCATCATCTTCCACTTATTCCAAAGTCAGGTCTCAGGGGCAGCATCTTGAGCAGGGAGGTCCAGACTAGGGATGCACAATATTATGGGCATGGTATCGGTATCGGTCGATGTTAACGTTAAATTTCAATATCGGACATCGGCCGTTCCATTAAAATAACGTGTCGACGTAAAAGGTGCTGTTTCTGCCTGCAGCGGCAGCACAAAGCAATGACGTCACGTGCCTCATACCCGAATTCAAAATGTCGGCCGTGTGGAAGTTTTATTTTTCGTTGTTGAGGATGTCAGATTCTAAAGGTTTATGGATTACAATAAGCTTCGCTACATCGTCCGCAGTCTGAGATATTTTTCCGACATAACGTTACCCACGTTACCAGCTGTCATTTCCGATGTCACTGAGAAGCTAATAGCTGATAGCACAACTTAATGGGTGAGTTTTACCACAGACATTTAGACGTCGTGTTAGCCCCGTTAGCATGATTAGTCTTACGGCACAAAGGATAGACAAAAACTTTGAACTTAAAAAGTCTGTCCTTCATGCACAGGAGTGCAGATGATCCACACTGCAGCTGGAACCTGGAACAAACCTCCACAGGTGAGACAGCATCACAGGTGACTAATGCTAATAAATAACATTTAACACTTTAAATTCAATATAAGTTAAAGTGCTATACATATTTATTTATATTTATTTTTATTGAATGTACAGTATTCATTTTATAATAAAAATACAAATAAAAACAAAAATATATATACAGTATAGTACGAAAACAAAATATAAAATGAAAGGGAGCAGAAAGAAGAAAAAATCTTATTTTGTCTGCCCCTTTTTAAGATAATCAATTCAAACAATAATTATCTATAAGTTTCAAAATAAAAG
>JARVGQ010001954.1:34607479-34617173 GCA_031762355.1 Hypsolebias martinsi | reverse complement strand
AGGTCTCTGAACAAAACACTGATTAACTTTTGGAGCCATTTTGGTTCAAGATGGCTGCCACAGCTACCTCAGAAAACTCAGATTTAACTACAACTTAGTCATTCTTTGAGACACAGAGATGAAATTTAATACGGTTGTAGCTGAGAACAAAGACTTAGCTAAAAGGGAAGAAACACAATAAATTCACTATTTTAAAAGATATTTAGCTGAAATTTGGTGTAGTGGTGGTTGAGAGTGAACCCCAACACACAATCCTGTCAAATCAAACTTTTGAAACGGCCGCAGCATAGCAGTCCCTTCACAGTTTCTCCAGGGACTTATTCAGCTCCTTGAAGCATCTAAAGTGTACACGTTCAAGGTTTTTTTTTTTTTTTTTTTTTTAAGGTTCTCCTTGTAGGAAAATAATATTTTGCTTAGAGCATTTTTGTTGTTGTTGTTATTATGTAAGATCAGTAAAATGTAAAACCTCGTCACTCACTTGTTGACCAGAACTAAAGAATCAAGGCAAAATATTTAAGAGAAGAATCTGGAAACTCAAGTACGCTCGATATCTGCACTGAAAAAAAAACAAAACACCATGAAGTTGTAAACTACATGTGACTTGTGGAGAAAGTTGTGATTAAATGAACTGGACTGATCCTGATTCGCACACGTTACGTGACGGTTCTTAAAACTCGTCCTGGTTCCGTCTGGACTCCAGAACCCTGTTGGTGGTGTCTGTGAGCGCCGCTCACCTCATACACCTCGTTCCACTTCGGGTTCAGGTTCTCCTGGATAACTTTGCTCTTATAAATCTCCGCCCCGACTCGGACCACTCCGTACGGGTCCGACTTGCCCTTGATCAACCCTCCCAGGATCTTGTCCTTACTCAGCAGGTCCTGGGCCTCGATGAAGTGGATTCTCAGGACGGCCTGAGGAGGCAGAACAGTGACGGTGGGCGAGCGCAGAAACTACATTTATTGATCATTTTGGTCTCAACACACATCACAAATGTGTTTTATGTGAAGTGGAACAGCCAGAGCAGTCCCACTTGGATACCTTGGGGATGGGGAAGCGGAGTCTGGCCAGGTCCGCCTCTCCGACCAGAGGGATGTTGATTTTGTTCGGCAGGACCACGTAGCTGTAGATGATGTCCTGGAGGAGGCTGTCGCACAATCCGCTGAGACGGGTGCAGGACAGGTAGGGTAGACAGGTAAAGACAGACCAAACAGAAAAAGAGAAGTCAGAAAAGATTCATCGAGTGCATAAAAAGAAAACAGAGTGATTAAAACCCCAGCTGTCACTCATTTAATGACCCGGTGTAAAAGACAAGCCAGGAAGGCAAGCAAGACCTCCGATGAAGAGGCTGACAAACAAAACAGTTCCAGCCTGTTGTGTTCAAACGCAGCCGAGCGCCACCGAACGACAGGAAATGCTGTGACCAGTCCCGAGCCGCAGCGTTGACTGGACCACGTGCGCGCACGGCTACAAAATGTTCGTCTGCAACGACGCAAGAAAACGGAAAAACTTGAGTCCATGAAGGAGACAAAATGTGAGTAAACCCAGATTTAAAAGATTCAACACTGGAATCAGCGTTCACACTTTAACTTTTAAGAGTCTAAATCATGTCTGATGACATCATGACTCTAAACTGTAGAGTCTTTGAAAAGATTTAAAGTTATAAAAATGCATGGAAATATATATTAAAAAAAAAAAGGAAATGATTAATGATCATGATTTAGAGTCAGAATCATGTTTTCTTTTTTGCAGACAAGCCTTTTTGTCTTCTGGTACTAGCTTTTAGCTCACATTCTGCTACTTTTATCTTCTGGCTTCTCTTCTCCTACTTTTAGCAACACCTTCGCTACGTTTACCATTTAGCTAGTCTTTGTTAGCTTTCAGCTAGCTTTTAGCTACTTGTACATTTTGGCCAGTGTTTGTCTTTTAGCTTTGGCTAGTGTTGTGTTCAGCTTTTAAGAGGGGAGTGGTGGCGCAGAGGTTAGAGAACCCTGTGATGGGAAGGTCGACGGTTCGACTCCACAGACTGAAAACATCAAAATGTGGGAAAAGGTGAAGCACCCACACCTGCCTCCACCTTCATTTGCCCCAGTCTGAGCCCTTGAGCAAGGCACCATCTGCTCCCAAACAGGTCTCTCTTGAAAATACTTGTTACTCAATGAGACTACCTGGATAAATAAAGGTTAAATAAAATTTAAAAAAAACTGCTTCGTTTGCATTTCTTCAACAAATTTCAGCCAAGTCATCCAGAACTCAGCGTTCACCTTGAATTTCTTGTTTTGAGCAGTTTTTTTTTAAACCAGCAGAAATATTTCATCCTGAACTTTTACTGGATTAAAAAAAAAAAAAAAAAATCATGATCCATTACTCAGAATAAGCAGACCAGTGCGTGTCCAAATAAAACAAAGACAAGTATTGACCTAACGTGAAGAAAGATCATAAAATTAGTCTAAAATCTAATCAGAGTGCAAAGAAAAACAGCTAAACGTGTCAGTAAGGTTCTGAATGAGCCCTGCTGGTGAAAGCCAGATTACAGATTTTATTGTGGTATTGTTAATCTTTTGTTTAAGCTGCGTTCATTCACGTTTTTTAATGCAAAACATGAACTTTCTTTCCAAAATGATCAGTGTTGCTCGGCTCACAGCGGCACTCGGTTTTAAAGAAAATCGCCATGATCACCATTTTTTAAGGAATCTGTTCTTCTTTCAAGCTGGAGTTACAGGCAAGTCCAAAATAAAACTGAATTGCTCCTTTGCTCCAAGTGAAATTACTGCAATCAGTTCATAAAACTCTTTATGTTGTGATGGTTTAGAAATTTTATTTACTTATCATTCCATTTTAACTCAAGTTTGACTGTTTACAGTCTAACATGCTTTTAATCATTTATTGTTTTTCATATCATATATTGTTCTGGTTGTGTTTTTATTACCACTGTAAAAGCCAGTGTCCTCTTTGAGGGACAGTAAAAGGTCTGAATCTGAGACTAATTGAGAGACACTTTTATAAAAAAAAAAAAAGTTCTAACTTCTCCATTAAATAAAAATATTTCTTTATAACTGCATGAAAAAAAAACCAATCATATTGCTCATTGCCTGTTTTGAAGAATTTAGGCATAATGATTATTTTAAAATAAAAATTCCAAGTCAAATTAAGTCATCTGACAGTTCACATTTTCTCCACTAGATGGCAGCAGAGTTTTAAACAAGAACCAAAGTTAGATTTTTGGTAAATTCCTCTTTAAAGTTAATTCTAGGTCAATTTTTACACCAAGTGTAAACCATTGATTTTAATATAAAATGCTGACTGGTTATAAATGTTCTTATTAAAAGGTATAAATAAGTCCAGATGAGCGTTAAATAGTAGTTTCTTCAGCTGAAGTCAGCCTCAGATACATCCAGCGGTTGTGCCTATAAAAGGAGCTTGTTTTGGTGCGAGGGTGTCTGCTTTTCCAGAAGAAGGCAGCTTGGGGGGGGAGGCTGCAGCTTCTTGTGCTGTTTTGAGACAAAATGCAAATCGTCACAGAGGAAACGTACACACACAGGACCAGGAGGGTGGGGCAGGGCACAAACACGCACTAGTTTTCTTCAAACGCGTTGAACGAGGAGAGCTGCATTTCACAGGGTGGAGTCTTTTAAAAGCCACGACGTGAGTCTCAGCTGAAAACAAACGGGCAGGAAACACTTACAGGTTCGTCAGGAGTCGTTGTGACACAGTTAACGGTGAGCTAACAGCTCTTTGCGTAAGGGCAGGGGCACTCGCAACATTTAGGTCATGTTTCGGGGGTTTGTTGTTCTTCTTTTATGTTTGAACTGGCTGTTTCTCCTCCCCTAAAAGCTCAGGCATCAATCATGTAGAAAAAAAACAAAACAAAGAATGTAAACAGGAAGTGTATCAAGTTCAAGACAAACGCTCCCCTGACATCACCGCTGAGCTCCGAGGGCTGAAAAACTAAAGTAAACATGCACAGAACAGACATACATGTAGCAGTTCAGTATTTATTATGTGTGTGGAATTTGCTTGTTTAAATATGTTGGACTCTTTTCTAGTTTTAAGCATGGAATAATACCTGCAAGCCTTTCTGTACTAGTGACTGAAGCCACTCCTAAATAATGCAGTTCCTCCTCATCTGCATCAGCTCCAAGCAAAGCAGCCATCGATAAGTTTCGGTTTGTTACTTAATATATGAGAGAAGCTTTAAAAGGCGTGTCCAGTGCTTCACAAGCCTGCAGAGCAACTGCATGTCGGCAAAAACACGACTCTCAAACTCTCAAACATGAAGTTAAGGGAAGTTAATGCAAAAGTCTAGCACCCTCCACCGAACCGTACTTCTGCACCTTTGTTTGCTTCGTACCCGTGGACTCTGGGTACACAAATCAGCCACAGGTCTCTTTGTGCCACTGTTGCCCACTTCATATTAGTCCACATCGTACTCACCGTGGCAGCTCCCCCAGTGCTGAGGATTTATTCCACTGGAGTGCACTTTTGAAACGTCAAAACAAGACAAGTGAATTGGACCAGTTTTAGTATCTCAGCATGGGCAGGAACTGTAATTCTGAATAACTTGTGCCTGAAGAAATTCAAAGGATAAAAAAAAAAAGTAAGAAGTTCTGCTCAGAACAGGTACTGTATTAAGCTCCTAAAAGTACAATTTAAAACGTCATGCAGCACAAGCCAACCTGCTCGTGTCTTTAGGCAGACACAGTCCAGAGTTTGTGCCTGGCATGAGTATTTTATGAAGCACCATCGAGTCCACTCCAGTGCAGTTTAATTTTTGAAAATGTCGGTAGAGATGCAAGACTTTGGGGAAAACAGTGGGAAGCCCTGTCCTTACTGGTGTTCTGGACCTTGACCAATCCAGCATGTAGATAAATAACTGCTCATCACGTTGTTTCGTAATAAATACGATGGCGCCCGTCTCTTCTCCGTGCTCTTAATCACTAGCTTGTCTTGCTGCAGAATATCTGCTGCTTGGAGCCACAGATGAGCTGGCTGTTGGTGAGGACCAGTTAGGGATCAACCGGCTGTAGTACACAAGCAACGCAGCCATGCGACCCTCAAAGGTGCTGCCTCTCCCCTCACAGCCCAAGCACAAACCAGTGTTTAAAACGATCCAAACCTTTGCTGCCCTTCAAGAAACAGAGTCCACACGGTCTAACGTCAGTGAACCCAGCAACGACAGAAACTGGAACCTGCAACACCTACAAGTGGGTTTCCGACATCTTTTACGATTTTTTTTTATAGTTGGGGACCTTGAATGCAACTCGAACTGCAACGTGTAACCCCCCACACATTTTATATGAAAACAACCGGCTCGGCACCGTGATGTGTGCTCTTACTTTTACTGGCGTTTCAAGCTACTATAGCAACGCAACTTGTAAACAAAGACGCCATTTTTCTAATTGAAAAGCGCTGACAGAACTAAACTTCTAGCTGCCACAGTGAGGTCACATGACCTCGAGGGCAGAGGTCTCTGAACAAAACTCAGAAAGTCAGCGAACAAACTCTTCCTGCCACCACCACATCTTTCAAAATACACAAACATTTAACATAAGATTTAACATGGCAGAACGTAGGTATTTTTGAGATCTAAATTTTAAAATGGCTCCCACGTGGCAGTTCCCGTCAAAGTAAATGGTAAATGCACTGCACTTATAGAGCGCGTTTAATAATATTAATAATAATAGTTTATTCAATTTGCACTGCACTTTACATTTTTCAGTCTCAAAGTGCTACATTATAAAATATCTAAAGAGAATAAAACATGGACATGAAAATTTTAAAAGCTAAAAAATAAAAAAAATAAAAACCTGCAGGATTAAAAACACCTTTAAACACTTTTCTAACTTTTCAAGATACTCAACGTGCTTTACAACACTTTACTACACTTTACAACACTTTACTACACAATCTGTGCCCTCACTTCATCACATTCAAACACCGATGGGACACACATTGGAGGCAACAAGGGGTTCAGTGTCTTGTCCAGGGACACTTTGGCATGTGACTGCTGGTGGAATGGAACCCACAACTCTTGCATTGGAGGACGACTGCTCCAATCACTCAGCCACACGTTTCTCCAGGAACGTTCTAGTTGCTTCCACTGTTAGCTGATCTATTAAACTCAGCCATTTCACTCAACAGCAAAGCAAACAACTGTGCAGTGAACTGGAGTAGACGTGAACAAATAGTTATTTAAAGAGTAAAAAGGTGTAAATTACTGCTGTTTTTGCTTCGAAGCAACGTTCTGTCTGGAAATCCATCTAACTTCATGTCTGTCTGTAAAGAACCCCTTCTTTCATTATGATGTTACTAAATATATCAAATGTAGTGACAAAATGGTGGTTAAGGAAACTGTTTCTGAGGCAAGCGTGTGTCCCGAGACTTTTTCTTTGAAGTTTCCCCGTAATTTTCTGTTCACGTCATAAAGATGTGATGGATTGTCTCGTTTTATTTTCCAAACTGAAGAGCGTTGAAAGTTACGTTTTCTGACAGCACCAGGACTGCTGCTCACGCCTGCTGAAGCCTCCGTGTCCTCAAACGTGGAATGAAAGCAAACGATGCAAAAAACTTAAAAGTGCCTCTTAAAAACTTTTCAGTAAATTAAAAAAAAAAAAAACATTTCTCAATAATCCGACATTTGAATTCAGTGACGTCTAAGTGTGTTTCTGCACAAATTACAAACAATTTAAAGCACGCGTGCCAAATACAAGCTGCACAAGCAGCTCATTAATGAAACATAACCAGGAAGTGGGAAAAGTTGAAGCCCTAACAGACAATAAAGAGAATTACCAGTGCCTCCAGGAAAAAATATAATGTTATAAACCACAATTTCAGTTATTTAATGGCTGTCACTACTAGCGAGCAGCTTCAACCTCATTGTCTCTCAACATGACCGTGAGTTCAATACGACCTCCTGAATCTGAATCAAGTCAGAGCACTATTCTCTAAAACTGTACACCACCACCTCCCAACAGCCCACAAGGTAAGGTTCCTCTGACAGCTCAGAAGACCAGCTGAACTGGTGTCCCAGATGGAAACCAAAGTGCTGCGTTAGCCCTTTGAACCCTCCGTTTTTCATCTGGACGAGGAATTTGAATTCATACACGACACAGCAAACACGTTCTCAAAGTGCGGCCGACGTTTGCATTGAAAAGCAGCTTTCAGTTAAGAGTCCTGCGAAGCTAACCCATAATAATGCTTCATTGAGGTCTGACGGGTTCCCATAATGCACCTCTTCATGTCCACTTTGCATGCGAGAGACGGAATAATGTTTGCACTGCAGGACCTCAATGATGAGACATCGTGAGCAGAAAAAAAAACAGATGGTGTGGATGTTTTGTAGCTGCAGCTCTACAGGGTTAATTGATTAGGAGGAGGCGTTTTTGTATCAATAACACCTGCAAGTGATCAGCAGCAAATATTAAACATTTAGCGTCTAATGCTGGTGAAACAGAATCTCTCTGGGAATGTAAGAAGTAGCGCTTTGCCTGAAACTATCGTTTGAATCATACAAATACACCTGGCAGCTGCAAATGCATTCCATTTTTTCTATTATTGTTTTATTTCAAAATGATTATCACCTTAAAATATCATCTATTTTTAATGAACCCTATGCAGAAAAAAAACTCTTTACTTTTATCAACAAAAACTTTTTCACCAACATAAAAATTGACAAACTTTTAACGAGAGATAACAGGTTTATTAAATAATAAAATTGCATATTATTTTCATTAACAGTGAGTCTTTAATCCAAAGCACAGTTCTCCAACACGTCTGAGGCTGATTCTGTATGAGTTTATTCCTTTAAAGGAATATTGAATATATAATATTAGAAGATATCTTGACTGACGTGGGAGCAAAGCTAACAGTTCACAATAATAATTTAAAAAAAAAAGATTTAGGCTTTGTTTGTTTGTTTCAATGTCAGAAATAAAAGTTTACTGAATTTTTTTTTGAAAATCAAGCCAGAATTTTCAGTTTTAAGTCATATTTCCAGAACAACTTAAATTTTAAATAGTTAACATATGACGCCTGTATCAGAAATGACAAGTTTCTTGTTACAAACGTGTTCCTGTTTCGAGACTTAATGTTTTCCTACAGCTGGTAGAACAAGGCAGACAGGAGAGGAAACACACAGAATCCCTGCGCTTTGTTAAACGATGTAAGAAAGGTTTATTTAATAATGATTCGCTGTCTCTTATGTACACATGAAAGGTTTGGATGTGTTCAAACTATCAATAAAAAGTACAAAGTAGCAAATATGGACACAAACCCCTTCATGCTGTAAATCGTCACTATAAAATCAGTGAGTCTGACTCAAAGCTGCTGCAGGTACTTACTTTACACCTGGAATATCCAGGATGTTTGTGAGTCCCGACCAGTTTATGTCCAGCATCTGAAAGACAGAAGCAGTGCAACTTAAACAAGTGACGCTTCTGAGGGACTCGAACAGTGGACGCTTGTAGCTTTAGAGTGGAGTGTTTGTCTGGACTGGAAGTGAACAGGGAATACAAGTAAACCTTGATGCTTTGGTACGAGATATTCAGGTGGGTAGGAGTTACACTGTGGAGAAGAAAAGAAGTAGGAATTATGAGTTTGTCAAAGGTGGCACAGATCCTGGCGAGTGGATGGAATGCAATGGTGGAACCAGTGGGATGTCAATGGGGGGCCTTGGCCACCACAGAATAATCCTTGGGCACCCCAGTCATTTGAGAAAACCATACTTTTAAGCAACATAAAAACTAGATTTACTCAAACGATAGGGTGGTTGGGTTACATTGGGAAATCGGACGATAATTGCATGAGAAACCAATTATTTTATTTATTATTTAGTTTTTAACAACAATTGCCAGAACTTCATTTATATTTCAGAGCACTGCCTCGTGGCCAGTTAAAACAGGTTTGCATTGTTTCTAGGATATTGTTCAAGGGTATGTTTTTCAACAAAATAATACTGGAAACTTGAAGGTGCATTGTGACCTTTAACACTTGACAGTGTCGCCTATAAAACAAAATCGGTATCGGACAAAATCTGCAGGTCAGACTTTTTTAAAAATTGGTGATCTGTGATCGGCCAGAAAACTGAAATCGGTGCACCCCTACTGTAGTTGCATATATATTTGGTGGTGGCCATTTTGGATTTTGACATGTCAACCCAGTTTCCAATGATCTTTCTTACGTCTAGATGCAGCCACACAACAAAACAGAGGTCAACAGATTGTTGATGAAGTTTTTCAGCTCACAAGACATGGACATATATAAATGGTAAATGGACTGTACTTATTTAGCCCCTTTCTGTCTTATCAAGACACTCACAGCTCTTTACAACACAATCTGTGCCTCATTTACCCATTCAAACACTAAATCTATACAAAGAATAACCAGTGCTTTAGATCACATTCATACACCAACGGGACACACTTTGGAGGCAATGAGGGGTGCAGTGTCTTGCCCAGGGACACTTCAGCATGTGACTGCTGGTGGAATCGAACCCCCAACTCTTGCATTGGAGAACGACTGCTATACTGGGAGTGGGAACAGGACAGCACAGGAAAACAGATGTGAATTAGCTTTTGCTACAATCTGGTACAACGCATCAAATGGTGCCATTTGTGTTTGAGTTGTACACTGTCCCTTTTTAAATAAAGTTCATTCATTCATAACCACTCGGCCACCGCTGCCCCATGTGGCAGCAGCC
>JARVGQ010001954.1:34593770-34604380 GCA_031762355.1 Hypsolebias martinsi | reverse complement strand
CTGACTGATGAAGCCCTCTGGAGTGAGGGTGAAACGTTTCTACTAAAAAAGAAACTGTCCAGATGACCTGATTGAGATTTATCAGATTTGACACCTGGATTACTGAGTATGAACTTTCTTGCATTGATTAAAGCTCTATCAGGCAAGCAAGAAGCCATATGTGAACAACATCCAGAAACGCTGCCATCAGAGAGACCATTTCTCATAAGTCTCATAACATCTCTCATCATCCTGCTCAGATCAATGATCTTTTCTTCATCTTGGCTGTTATTTGTTAAAGTTCCCTGGTTCACTTACAGCAGATGTTGATTTTTATCCTCTGTGTTTAATCAACTTGCTTTGTTGCTGCTTAAAGTTTTGCTTATCGTCTTTTGCTGTTATGTGTTCGTGTCTTAATGTTTGATAGATTCCATCCATCAGCTGCTGCGTTTTATGATTTGAAGTCCGATGATTTTGACGTGAGTGACACTTGATGAAGACAAAAAGACGAGACATGCACCAACTAAAGGACAGGTCAGTTGGGTGAGGTGCAGATCCTCCACTTCTTGGTGAATCGCACCGTGACGCCGCAGCTGTATTACCCAAGCTTGACATCCTGTCACAACAAAACCACGACCCAGAGAGAGCAACAGGGCGGAGAGATGGTACCAGCAGCCAAAAATACATAAACCACTAACATCCCAGTGGGGGGGTGGCCATTTCTACTTCTGCTAAGTCAACCGGTTTGTTTTATTTGACTAAATTAGATAAATACAAGAACATAACGACAGCACAAACCTCTTTAGGGCTGCCTCTATCAACTATTTTTATTTTTGATTAATCTGTTGAACAATTTATTTATTCATTGATTAATCAAAAAAGCCTGTTTGTCATCATGTAACGCTTAAAATATGACAGAGGATTTTAGCTAATATCCGAGTCAGCTTTAAGTTTCTGTTTGAGGTATAAAAGATATGATTATTACTCATCATTTCTTTTTACTGTCTTCAAATCACGCCTGATCTCAAACAGATGCTTCCACATATCAGTGTTGTCTCAACACTGCTCCGTGGAGGTTGTGTAGGAGTCACTGAGCCTTGTGAAATATTTTAAAAATACTTTACTTCACAGAAAATGATATGCTGTTAGTGTTATCTCACCTTCTGTAACAGCGCATGTGATGCAGACTGATAAATCATCACATGAGGCTGTGAAACAGACTTTGTGTCAAACTGGAAAAAGTCAACTTGGGTTTTTTAATACCAGTGACAAAGTGCTCAGTACATAAAAAGAAAAATAAAAACTGGCAGGTGCCATTAAAGTGGTGATGCAAGCTGAAAACATTGCCCATCAGCAGAAGAGGAGACAAACGATGTGTTGGAAATATATAGGCATCGCTTAAAAGTCCTACATCAAACATGTTTGCATCTCACTCATCTTAAATAGGACAATTTAAAAACACTGCTCTCAGATAAAGTCTCATTAGGAAATACAATAATAATATTTTGGTGTTATCTTTATTTCAAACCTGAAAATATCAAATAATAAGAGGCCGCTCAGAAACAAACCAGCTTTGTACAAAATGTTTTCATAAACGTGTGTCCTGTCTCTGCAGAGACCAGTCTGATCAAAAACTGAACTGCTTGAAGCATCTTAGATTTCTCTGATTCCTTCCTGTTAAACAACAAGCTTGAGTTTCCACTTCCTGCTCCCAACATTAAACCAACAATGCACGTCTGCAGAAGAAGGGATAATTTCTTGTTTGTGTCTAAAGGCTTTGATGATGATGATTCTTGTCTTCTGCATCAAAGTTTGAATCTGGAAGATAAATTGTGCTGGACTGCAGGAAGGAAGAGCGCAGTTAGGAAGAGGGGATGCATCGATAAAGAAAAGATGGAGCTCAGCATCATTTAGCAAGACAACAGTGGAAAAACACTGAACCAGCAGGTCAGGATAGGGGTTTCTTCATGTTGGAAGTTTAAAAGTGTACGTTTCATTACCCTGCCCTTGACGGAGAGGAACTCACTGAAACAGCTGATCAATCATCTCAACTGATCAGGGTCTAGATCAGGGGTGCACAGACAGTTTCAGCAGGCGAGCTACTTTTAAAATGACCAGGTCATAGTGATCTTGTAAGGCCCCGTTTACACACGAACAAACTGGAAACTTTAGTGATTTTTCAATATTTGTTGGGAGTAGTCAACAAAAAAATTAGTGGGTTTATATGAAAACACTGTAGTTTCCATGTCAGTTGGGTTGCCAGATAAGAAATGATGAACTACAGTACTGTGGCTTTAAAAATCACTGTATTTTGACCTAAACTGTCATATGTGCTGAGTAAAGATATTCTACAATGAGGTTTGTGTTGTTTGTTGAACGTGTGTACAGAAAAGGAGGGGGTAAATAAGCCTTTTTAAATTTATCTGGCAACCCTGATGTCAGCTGCATTCATCGTGCATGCAGCGTCTGCATGACAGTTTGTCCAAACTGGTGAATCCACTAACGTCTTGTCGGAGCCTGGATTTTATTAGTTTTGCTCCTACATGCTGAAAAAGGGTGAGCAGCACAAAAACACTCTGTTCTCTGACATTTATTATAACTGTTGTTAGATTTAATATAACTGTTGTTAGATTTAATATAACTGTTGTTATATCTATTATAACTGTTGTTATATTTATTATAACTGTTATATTTAGTATAACTGTTGTTATATTTATTATAACTGTTGTTATATTTAGTATAACTGTTGTTATATTTAGTATAACTGTTGTTATATTTATTATAACTGTTATATTTAGTATAACTGTTATATTTAGTATAACTGTTGTTATATTTATTATAACTGTTGTTATATCTAGTATAACTGTTGTTATATTTAGTATAACTGCTGTTATATTTATTATAACTGTTGTTATATTTAGTATAACTGTTGTTATATTTATTGTAACTGTTATATTTAGTATAACTGTTGTTATATTTAGTATAACTGTTGTTATATTTATTATAACTTGTTATATTTATTATAACTGTTGTTAGAGCAGAAAAACTTTGGACTGCAGCCGCTTGGAGTGTGCATGTGCCACTTCACACTTGGAGCATGTGATACCTCTGTGGGGGTTCACCTGGAAATCTCCACTCTGAGACCTGGATTCAGAAACCTTTTTGTTTCAGCGAGAACGAGGCTGTTGTCTGTAAATGAACGGCCGAAAGTTTCACGTTGTGTAAACGGGGCCTCAGACTGGCTGCCCTGTCTGTCAATCAAGAGACATCGTCTGATGTTTGTTTTTTTACTGCCATCGACCCTTCATACCTTTGTGATCAACCGGTCGATGGTGATCGACGTATTGGGCACCCCTGGTCTAGACGATGTTGGCGTTGTTGCAGTTACAGCGACTGACCAGCTTCATCTGCCGCTACAGTCCCATCCTTTGTTTGGTGAGTTTCTCCTTCAGTGTGACCCTAGATCTTGAGATCCCGAGTATTAAGATCAAGAGCCAGGCTGGATTTAATCCACACTGTCCAACACTGATCCAGCTGATCTCATGTTGCTGTGTTCATTCATACACATCTACTCACAACAGACTCATGTTCAGGCTGCTGTTTAACATACCACATTATTTTACATTATTAGTGTTTGGTGTATATCTTAGTTTATGTCTTAGATCCTTGTACCGGTATGCGGTTTCTTTTTATACTTTATGTTTTTGCTATTTTTGGGTGAAACTGGGACCTTGAGTGCACAATTTTGTTCCATCTCATGTACCACATGTGATGTGAATGACAATAAAGATACTCGAACTTGAACCTTGATATCTGCATATTTTAAGTCCATTGCCTTTTTTTTTTATTATTATTATTATTTCATGTTTATTGTTCTTTAAATGTCTTTATGTACCAGTCTGTAAGAGACAAAGCTAACAATGGATCCTAATAAAGTCACCTTGAATCTATATTGTGCTAACAGACGAGCAGACTCATACAAGCGCAGACAGTCACATGACGGCCTAACTTTCATGACAGCAGGCAATTAAAAAAATGTAACAGCTCTGCTGTCGGCCTGTAAGAGAAGACTAAAGTGTGAGATCAAGGATCAAGCCAACTCACGGGTTTCTTGAGGAAGAAGACGGACAGCGCTCCGATCAGAGGCATGTCCCCCAGGAGAGGCTCCATCACCACCCTCAACACTCCATGAAGCTGCACGAAAGAGACACAAAGTCACGAACAAGACACCAATTTGTGTTTTACCAACTGTCATGACCTCTGAAGTTAATGCGAGACCCTCCAAGTTCTGGTTCTCCTGATAACTTTGATCCCTCAGGGATGTCACATAACAGATCTATCAGACTAGATCTCCCATGAAAAACTGCTGTAGGTCGATGCTTTTGTTTTCGTGCTACAGTGACTCAGACCTCCGACATGCAGCTGCAGGACCAAATTTGGACTCAGTTTTGCTCTGAGTAATCAAACACCAGCTCATCAAAGTCAGCGCGGTGGAAAAGGTTGAAGATAGGAGTCTGTTTATGCCGTTTCCTTCCTCCTGCAGCTCAGCGCTGCCTGAACGGGGAGGGCTTATGAATTATGGGCCGCAGATAATGGCCCCATTAGAGATCCACCGGGAAGGAATAAAGTTCTATAAATAAAAGAGGTGGCACCAATAAAAATCATAATGAAGGATTCACGCTTCAAGTCGGTGTCTTCTGCGTCCAAACTGCTCGTTTTTCTAACAGCCTGTAAAACGTGCACGTACAGCAGCTATAAAATGAATCCCGGAGGTAAATATTGACCGACTTCTGTAAAGGCGGCCGTTCCTCTCAATAAATCTCTCCACTCACTTTCCCTTCTTCTCTGATCTCTGAACAGCAAATATGGCCTGGTCCTGTTCCAACAAGTGAGCGGACAACGTCTCGTTTATCAGCTCAGAGTCAACACTTTGTGTAAAGCTGTCTCCGCAGAGGTCAAGGGTTAACGCAGGGGTCAAGGCTGAGGGCGGGAGGGTCAGTAAGCCTCATATATGCATCTAGTCATACCTGAATACTTTTGATCCCAGCCTTGCAGTAGTACTTCTTGATGTCCACATCAATTTCTGTGTTTCCAACAAAACTAAAAAAAAAAAGAAATGGAAGCAACAAAAAGCAGAGGATGGATAAATGCAAATAATGACGGACTGCAACGGATTTGTACGTTTGTACAGAACAAACAGAAGGAGTTTGTTTTCTGCAAATAAAACTAGAAGGTCATAAAAATGCATTTGAGATTTTAATGAGATGTTTGAGGATGCGGGAGATTTACCTGATCTGCAGGTCCATGATGACCTGCCTCTTGTCGACATTTTCTGTGTAAACTTTCACCCCGTTCACCCTCAGAGGCTGCAAACACATAAAAAACATTATTTTTAACTGAGCCGGACTTTAAGCTGTGATCTGCACCATTTATAACAATGTGTTGTACGTTTTAGTCCAAGTTAATAACATTTTTAATGACGATAAAGATTTAAATGTGCAAACGCTGCTTACAGTTTGTGTTGGTTTGTAGAGCTCAACGTTAGCTCGTGCACTGTGCAAAACGACAAATTAAATCTTTGCAACGTAAAATCTAAATGCAAGGTTTCCTCATAACGTTTGTATTTACGCAGCTGTCCTTTCAGAGTAAATCAAAGGTTGCACAGAGAAATATATAAAATAATTTAAATCACAGCAAACCTGCTCAGTTACAATCAGAATTTCTGTTTTGGTCCTTTTCTGCGTTTTTTAGACAAACTCCTAAGAACCCTAAATGTTTAATTTGAAACCTTACTGAAACTTAGGTTGTTTTCACACCTGACAGTCTCTGATTTGGGACCAAAATTCAGAACATTTGTTTACGTTTTCAGCTGGTGCACTGAGTCGAGCCGACCTGTTCCCCCCCTCACCTGTGGTGGCGCTGCACCAAGAACTACTGAAGGAAACGACAGAAAAACTGCTGAAGAAGACAACAAGCTCAACTTATGTCTGGAAATAAAAACAAAAATGGAGTGACGTTCAATTTGAGTAGTTTTAGTATTTCTGTTTTGTCTGTGGCTCATGTGTCAAACAAACAGTTTTCAACAATGGACCCAGCATGAGAGGAAGACGAGGAGACCATGGAGAGCATCGTTTTTCACACAAGGCGGCCGAGACGGCTCCGTATGAGGCAAGAGAAATGCGCGTTGACTTTGGTTATATTTACCCAGAACGCCCTGCGTTGTAGTCCACTTCCTGTTTTTGGAGCGATTGCTGGTCCGCTTGCATTCACACTGCATTCGAACAGCGCCAGAGTTCACTTCAACCAAACCGAGACCTAGGTGTTTAGGCAGAGTTCGACTTTTTGGTCCACACCAGAGTTCGATTGCACATTCACCCCTCCCCAAACAAACCCGACTTTAGAGTTCGATTAAAGCGGAATAAACTGGGCTGGTGTGAACGCACCCTTACTAGAACACCTGATTTCTGATCGTCAGTGAGAGGCAGACATTTTCCCCTGCGTCATTTATTTACTGGGTGCCGTCGAGGGAAGCGAGCCGGTGTTTTGTGCAGGACCCGCCAGAGACACAGCAACGCCCCCACCTTCCCTCAGTCCTGCTTTTGGGTGTTCAGTCTCTGTGGAACAGACTGCATGGCCTGCACGCACAGATTTATTGCAAGCAGGACACAAAGAGCTGTTGTGTCTTTGCCTTTATGGAGTCATGGCTGGAGCCGTCCAGCCCTGGCAGTGCTGTGTCTCCGGACGACTTTTCTGTCTCCACCGGCTCGACAGACCCGAGTCACATCTGGAACAGCTAATGTGTTTGTTGCTGCTGCACGATTTGGCTGTATCATGTGTGTCGCTGCCTTGTCATCGTGGTTCAGTTCATCTCAGTGTTGCACACTGGCCTGTCACACAACCTGTGTGGCGTATGTTGTGTGCAACATGTATGTATTGTATGTTACTGCCTGTGAGGTACTTGTTTTGATTCCTCCTACATGTTGTTTATTATATTTCTTTTGGACCTGGTAGATGTATTTCTTTTTCACTTTTTGGAGCTTGATTTTGTACTTTTATTGCACGCTTTGGTATTTCTTTCTTCTTCTTTTTGTTTGTTTGTTTGTCAAGTAAAGACGGTTCTTCTCATCAAGAGCATTTTATTGCATTGTTGACCTTGTGTTGACCTGCTTATACCATACCATACCATACCATACCATACCATACCATACCATACCATACCATACCATGCCAGCTTTATTTATAGAGCACTTTAAACACCCACAGGACCAAAGTGCTGTACACACAACAAAACAATCATACCAGGTAATAAAAAATGATTAAAATGACAAATAAACAATCTTTTAAACAATTGTTTAATAAACAATTGTTTATGACAAATAAACAATCTTCTTCTTCTTTTGACTGTTCCCTCTTCAGGAGTCTCCACAGTGAGTCCTCCTCCACCTCACTCTGTCCTCTGCATCCTCTGTCCTCACTCCAACCACCTCCATGTCCTCTCTAACTGCACCCATATATCTCCTCTTTGTCTTTTTCCTGGCAGCTGCATTTCTAACGTCCTTATGACAAATAAACAATAAACTATTGTTATGGACTTGCGATCAGGTTCTTAAGTGTCCATTGTCCACTTATTTTTGAACACATCATGTATCCATGATGAGGCAAATCACCTTTAATTCAGAATGAATTACAAGTATAAATACTTTTAATTCAAAGAGTAATATTTTTGTCACTCGACTTAGAGGTAAAGTGTAAAAAAAACTCAACCTTTTAATGCACACCTTCTAAAAACACTGAAACAATAAAGCAGCAGGCCGGAGGACGCAGGCGGCTGCGATCAGACTGATATCTCAGAGCATTTCGTCACCTTGTCGCCCATGTCGATCTTGGTGAAGCAGAAGGTGCTGAGGTGGGGGTTGGCACCCTTCACGGCCGGCTCGATGGTCTCTCTGAACAGCTTGTCCACAAACTGGGAGATGAAGGGCCACATCTGCTTCACCGTCTGACGGAGAGCAGAGACAAACGCACATTTCACATCCATGCCTAAAACAGCTTTCACCGGGCGAAAGTTTTAGACCACTGTAAACATCTGTTTACTGACGAGCTTAGGTGCGCTGTGTTTAACACAAAAAAACAGTTTCTTTTGTTAAAAACGGACGTCTGAACTCTTAAAAAAGCCTGTTTTTGTAAATTTAAAGGAGCTGCGTTAGTTTATGCATTTCTAGATAAATTAAACTGTTAACAGAAGAACTGCATCGAACCATGAAGACTAGAAACTTAAACAAATAGAGAATAAAAACAGACACAAGCTGCTAAAACCTTTCAGCTGTTTCTAATCACAGCTCAGAGGCTAACATTTTTTTTTTTATCACCAAACTCTAGTTGGCTGGCCTTTAATGTGTACAGCGCACAAATAAATGTGTTTTAAATTGTTAATAATGTTTGCAAAGTCCCACAGCCATCCAGCTGAATGTGAAGAGGTTAGTCTTTGAGAGAAAATGTCATTTTCACCATTTAACGTCAGCTTTAGGATTCATTCACAGCAAGTCTTTTAATTCGACACACAGACACAGATGTTATTTACTTTGATGTCTACAACAATTTCCTCTGCTCTTGTATTTAAATAAAATGTTTGGTTGTTTTTTTCAAGTGTCACCATATGGAAATGCTAAAAGAGGAAGAAAAAAACATAAAAAAAAATATAAGAAAACAGCAGTAAAAATGATTTACTAATGAAAAATAAGAGCATTTGAAACCATAAGATGTTGACAAGGTTCCGAGTTTGTGTTTAACGTCATTAATGTGCAAATTCAAGAACCAGAAGGAAAGACATTTAACTTGAAAACACTTTTTTTTTTATCTTAATAGTCGTTTAAAGAAGAACCACTGGAACATTTAGTCTTAAAACTGAAGTTCTGTATCAGATCAACTCTCAGGAGGCCTCACTTCAACTCACACATAACGTGATGAATTAAAATAGTAGAGCAGTCCCTCGTTTATCGCGGGGGATCCGTACCCTGAAGCCCCGCGATAAGTGAAAAAATGCAAAGTAGGAATAGTAGTACAAGTAGTAAGTGGTAGTTTATTTTAGTTTATATATATTTAGGCGTTTTAAATCCTTTCCACACTCTTGCAATATTCTAAACAATGTTTCTAAACGCTCTAAAAGAGACAGCATGTCATGATTTCAGCTCCCTGCCTCCACTGCTCTCAGTCACCTGCAAGCGCTCTTGGCCACGCCCACTTCTCCGCTCTGCACGAGAACAGCTGATCAGCTGCAGCAGGAAATTTATCCTGCAGTGTGGGCTGCACAAAGCTGCAGCAGGCGTTCATAGTTAAAAAATAATTTATTTAAAATAAAAATTCCATGCCGATCGTGCGGCTCATCCAATCAGCCAGTTGTTTGTCATGTCCGCTCTTAATTTGAAAAACCGCGATAGAGCAAGTTCGTGATAAACGAACCGCGAAGTAGCGACGGACTACTGTACTTTACTTGTATTTAATATGATTTCTTAATGTCACTTTAAAAAAAGAAATATGCAAAAATATCCTTCAGTTAACTGTGTTTGAGCGCCACACCCCGGCCTCCACCTCACCCCGGCAGTCTGGAAGTGGCCCCGGGGCCAACATTTGGTGGTCAGAGCTTTAAGGTCTCCAACCAAGCAAGGATTTTATTTCCACTTTTAATAAGTGACATGGTCTCAGCCCCAATCCATTCTCTGGAGAACAGGGGTTAAATTAAAGACATTCTATTCTTTAAAGCGGCATGAATTCCTCTAATGGCCCCTAAATTTATACTCTGAGTACAACATTCATTATTTACAAACGAGGCTAGCCTGTATAAATAAAGGTTGAATGAATGAATGAATGAACAAACGCTCTAATGCTGCAAACATCACTTTGCATGTTCAGCTGATATTGTCTGGGTCAAACTTATCGATTAACTTGATACTGGAAGTACCATTAGACCTTTACAGGAAGTGAGGCTCTTCCCAGAGATGCTCAGACGCTCAGGTTTCTTTAGCGTTCTCGCTGAAGCTCCGTGTTTCTGTCTGCGGAGCTGGTTCACCGAGACCAGGTCTCCCAGAGCTCCAGATCCAGGTCCTATTTATAAATGCTGCCTGCAGAGCTGACGGGCTTCTGCAGGTGAGGAGGAGTGCGGGACCAGTTTTTGTGTTAGCAGGTCAGAAGAGGGATGTGTGTGTGAACGCACCTTATTGAGCCACTCCACTCTCTCCACATCTGGATAATGGACCTGAAACCAAAGACAATGACAGAAGTTAGAATCATCATTTTACTGTAAATAAAGCAAACATTTCAGTAGTTTTGCTGTTGTGTTAATTTAAAACAGGGTTTTTTACTTGTGTTTAGACGTTCTTGAAAACAAAGTGCATCTTTCAGCCGATTAACGACTGAATGCCTAATTTTCAACTCTTTGGTTATCACCTCAATGAAGCTAAAATACAATTTTCTTTTGATTAAATTGTTATAATCAGGATAATTTTCAGCTTAAAGAAATGGGAGGAAATTGTACGTCAGAAAAGTTTCTTATAAGAGAAGCTGAAGGGAAAAAGGTTCAAGGCGAGTTGAAGTCCTGCAGATTTTTCAAACTTGTCCAAGAATCTTGCCACATG
>JARVGQ010001954.1:34514380-34524804 GCA_031762355.1 Hypsolebias martinsi | reverse complement strand
ATAAGGCGTTTAAAAAGACGTGACGGCCGCCATGTTGGTTTTTAGTTTCGTTTTCGGCCGCACCGGGAGCCGGTTCCAGTAACCGGCTTTTTCGGTATCCGGCCGGGCCGGTGGAACGGAACTAAGCCGGATACCGGGGACTACCTGTATTCCTCTTCGCCGTGAAATCGGGCAGGCGCACGTGACGTCATCATGTTGTGCGGCCGCTGCAGACAAAATCAGCGCCTTTTATATCGGCGAGTTATTTTAATGGAACGGCCGATGTCTGATATTGAAATTTAACATTAATATCGGCAGATACCGATACCATGCCGATAATATAGTGCATCAATCCCTAGTTGTATCATCATTTGGTTTATTTACATAATGTCTTTAGTTGCTGGATGTCTGTCACCTGAGCTGCTGGCTTTAGGTAACTGTGGCCCCCTGAGCAGTTTAGTTGAATAGTCCTGTTCTAAACTCTTAAACATATGTAATTTTAACTACATACGTAAATGTACTGTACAGTACTGCAAAATTTTACTCACCAGCTCTGCAGAACAGCCACTTGGTTCCGGTTCTGCAGTCCTGCCCTGCAGCGATGAAGCCCACCACCCCATCCAGGTTGATGTGCACGTGGATAATTGAGCTTCAGGATTATTTGCAACTTTCCTGCCAATTCTGTGAACTTCATAGATAGATGTTATTTCTGACTGCGTTGTAAAACTACCCCTCCATTTTGGCAGAAAGCAGCGGCTGGAATGACTGTTGGCTTCTGGGTAGTGTAGTTCTTTTGACTGGTGTTACAGTGTAGGCTTATTGAAAAAAAACTACAAAATGGCAGCGCCTGTCCCAAGTTTTTTTTTTTTTTTAGTTTCTTTTTTATTTATTTATGTATTTATTTATTTTTTACTTTTTATCCTGTACTGTCCCTATCATGTGAGTAATGTTAAAGTTGACAATTGTTGCAAAAAACATGAAAGAGCGAGTCTGTGAAAGTCAAACCATGAAGTAGCGAGGGACTACTTTACATGTGAAACCTTTTTTTTAAGTCCTGCCCTTAAAAAAACAAAACAAAAACTATGTCTAGTTTAACTTGCTGGAGAGTTATTTTGCATTATGCATTCATTTACTTGTTTCCTCTGGGTGTAATGTAGTGATTAATGGTCATGTTGGAGTATATATTTACACAGGTGAGTGGGAGGGATCTGAGCTGGTGCTATTGTAATTAACACCCTTGCATGCTCAGCAGACATAAAGCGACTTTACTGTTTATTTTCACTAAATGTGCTGCCTCTTTTTATCTCATCATGAGCTGGTGGAACAAGTAGATTATTAGATTTAAATTGTAGAGGGATGCATTTATCGCCATAATGTTTTAAGATTCACAAGCTGTTTGAGTTTGTTTTAATCTATGGGTAAATATCATGGTAAAGTTAGTACAATAGGAGGATTTTAAAACAAAGTTCATAAATCACAGATTAATTTAATTAGGACTAGATTTCCTCTTGCTGTGTGTGACATATATGTGGTGTGTGTGTTTGTATGTGTACTGACGTCATGCTTTGTTTACTGCAGTCACCTGCTGCTTGGTGGAAGGAGAGGTCATGTGGCTTGTCTAGACTGGCAGACCAAACAGCTCATGTGTGAGATTAATGTTATGGAGTCGATCAATGATGTAAAGTAAGTTTTGTCCCTCACACAGTGCAGAACCTCACAGACACAATAAATGTCACAATTGCGACAAAAAGTTTTGTCCATATTTGACGATTTTCTAAACATATTTCTCTATTTTTGTAAGGTGGCTCCATACTGAGAACATGTATGCTGTGGCTCAGAAGAAGTGGCTGTATATTTATGACTCCAACGGGATCGAGCTGCACTGCATTCGCCGGTTCAATGACGTTCTTCGAATGCAGTTCCTCCCGTACCACTTCCTGCTCGCCACAGCGGTGGGTTTAATGTCTTGCACACTATGTCAGGGGTGCTCATTATGTCGATCGCGATCTACCGGTTGATCGCAGAGGCACTATTAGTAGATCGCAGCGTGACATTAAAAAATTGTCAGCCTATCAAACATTCCGTCACTTGATTGACATACAGGGCAACCAATCAGTTGACAACTAAATTTTGAGCTTTAGCCTATCAAAACATCCTATCACTTGATTGACATACAGGGTAACCAATCAGATGACGAGCTTTAGGTCCACTCGCTAAAAACAACGGAAGCGCAGCAAAACATACAAGCGAAAACAATCAGCGAATTACCTCAGATTTTAAGCCTTTGCAAAACATGAGAGAGAAACCTGGACCAAGTAAGAAGGCAGAACATTTCACTATCATGCGGAATGGGAGGTGGACTTTTTTTTCAGTCATTTTTCACTCACCAAACTTCAATAGCAAAAGCCGCCACCGAAGCATCGTTCTGGGTGAGTCACGCCAGGTGTTTTGTTTTTTTGACTGTCCAGAGGACAAGACTTTACTTTTTTAGATGTGACATTAGTATTGATCCTCAGCATTTTTTTTATAATTATACTTTATTTATAAAGCCCTTTAAAACAACCACAGCTGCATCAAAGTGCTGTATATATACAACCATTTTAACTAATCATCACATCTTTTACTCTTTTAAATAAATTATTTTCACGTATTTCATCATTGCTTCTTTCAAGAGCTCCACACCTGAAAATGCCTCATGAGAAACTATAGGTGTCAATCTCGGGGGGGAATGCATTTTTGTATTGGGTAGATCATTTTGACTTGGTTGTTTTACAAGTAGCTCGCATGCTGAAAAAGTGTGAGCACCCCTGCTCTATCCTCTCCTCATGATCTTTTCCCCTTTTCTACATAAAAAGTATTTTGAAAAAGGATAAGGGGCCGCGCTCTCAAGGAGCAGCAGCAACGTGTCTTTTGGACAACTGTACGAACATAATCTCACTGTATTTCTTTACAGTGATAATAAAGCTTATTCTGATTCTGATAACATCCTACCTGAAAAGATCCAAGGGCCAGGTCGAAGAAGATTTTATAATCTTCAGCGATGGACTCACTGAGACACACGAACACCACGTAGTGGATCCCAAACAGAGGGATGAGCAGCAGGGTGGACTTGGCCAACCTCCTGAGACAAAAACACAAACAGTTTAAATTCACTCCAAGAAAAGACTAGAAACTCTTCCAGCTTTGAGTAGAAGGTTAAACATTCATAATTTATTAGGTACATAACATACTCTTGCTAACTTCCTGCCAATTAAAATATGTGTCAAATTAACAGGAAGTGATGCAATCAGACATAAAAGCATATGATAAGGAAAGACAAAACTGTAATAATCATTGAATTTGTGGATCAATCAGTGTCATTAGTAATCACATGATTAACCTTATAGCAACAATGATGTATTTTTGTAAGGTTGGAACTAGATGTAATATTTACACACGTTTGAGATGTTTGTTCATTTTTAAGGTGCCTTAAAAATCAGATGTTGGAGTATCACACTTTACCTGTCGGCTCAACCAGGACCTGATCTGACTCAGAGTCTTTATTTACAGCACGAACACGAACAAACCGGATACATCTCAGCTTTTCATCACCTCCTTCCTTTGAATCTCAGACCCCCTTCACTGCGCGACATGAGAACACCTGACAAGCCGACACAGCTCAGATTCCTCCGCAGGCCTGAAGATTCAAGCCTCCGCGGCTGATGCAGCGTCAGACAGAAAAACGAGCCAGAACAGTGAAACGGAGGTTTTACCTCCGGTTTTTAAAGGCTGCATCATGAAGTCCTGTCTCTTTGAATGAATGTTAACATCATTCTTACCTCTCTGAACAGCCGGAGGACAAAAAAATGTCCTGGAAGTTTTTTTTTTTTTTTTTTATATTTTCTCAGCTGAATCATAATTAAGGCAAATGAAGCAGGTGAAAATTAGCTGAACTTCTTAATTACTGACACAGATTGTCAGCTTTTAGAAATGTTGCTCTTAGAAGATTATTTATCTGTGATGCCATTTGTAAATCACCTGTACTGTGACTGGTCGTTGCCGCCGATGTCGGGACACAGCAGCTTCTGAACCAAGATCCGGATAATGTTGACGAACTGGATGAAGTTCACCTAAAACAACAACAAGAACCGGGTTTTTACGAGGAAAACAAAGACGACACAAGCCCACCAAGAATAAAGGTCCACGGACATAAACTGAAACCTTCCTCCACAGGATGACTGAACACATTTTCTACAACAAGTTTGTGAAACTTGACCATTTTCGCTTTTCAACAACCAAAGCACAAATTAACTGTAACATGGCAGCAAATTAAACACTTCTACCTTTTTATTGTCAAGTATTTATAATCTAGATTGGAAAATGACATGCACAGTGTCAAAGTTCATGCTCGATTATCCAGGTTCAAAAATACAACAAAGTCAGGTCATCTGGACGGACGGTTGCTTTTTTAATTAATTAATTAATTTATTTATTTTCACATTTTGTCCTTAATCAATCAGTCAGTTTTATTTATAAAGCACCCATCATACTAAAAGCAGCTCAAAATGCTGTACAGAATTTATAAACAATAAACCCACAAGATTAAAGCAAACAATACAGACACACACTAAAGAACTTCATCAAGGACATCCAAAGGACTTCATCAGTCCGAGGAGCCACAACAAACTCAGTCCCACAAGCAGCACGTAGTGGACCAAGGCTGGTGATAAGATGTTTTGGAAACCATTTTTCTTCCCCACTGATCAAGTTTTTTAGATTAAAGATGAAACGTTTCAAGAAGTTTTTATTTATTTATGTATTTTTCTGAATCCGTCCAGAGCACCTGACTTAACTTTGTCAGATTTTTCTGGATTATTGAGCATGATGAGGATGCACTCATGTTCATTCAGTAGCAGTGTTTCCTTGAAACGTGAAGACCCTCCCCCGTCACTGAGACCTTTAAAGGTTGGGAGAACTTCCAGTCAGCAGGAATCAAACCAGCAGGTGGTCATGTGACATTAATGCCTTCAGACGAGGGACGCTCGCGCCTCACGCCACACAAGCTACAGAGAACACTCGCTGGAGCAGACAGAGCTCACATTTTATTAAGGCTAATTAAAACGACAAGTTTCAGCAACTCAAATGTGTTTTTGTTGTTGATGAGCAGTTGGAGCTTCATGCACAGCCATGTTACACACGAGATGTTCTGCTTGAGCCAAATGAACAATAAAGCAAATGATTTGGACACATCTGAAGTAGATAAAGGAGATGTGTATCCTCAAAGTGTGCATCTGAATTTAAAAGCTGCATTCAGATGCTTCACCTGTAAACAAACAAGATAAATAAGCTGCTCTTACCATGATGGAGAATCCAATCGGTCCATTGATCACCCAGTTTGGAATGGGATTATCATTTCTCTCCCAGCACCTACAGACACAACAAATAATCTTTTCTGGTTACCAGAAGGAATAAAAATATTAAAAGTAGAATCGATGTTTTCATTTTGAGCAACAAGTCGTTTGTGTCTGCTTCATTAGGGCTGCTTTAGATTCTTAAAGAGAAAATAAAATGATCATTATTCCTTTAAATACATTGTTCTTCTTTTATTGTCCCACACACAGATGGTGCTTTAACGCCTAATTTTAGGCTCTTGAGATTAAACTCCTCGCGGCTTCAGGACTGGAAAACTAGCACAGAAACGCAGCTGGAACAGTAAAAATGAATCCTGCTCACGCTTTGATCTGATTCAGTTTTCTTAATCTAAACTTTAAGATTCATCATTCTCCAGCGCTCACCCACTTTAACCACAGGACCTCCAGTTCTCCTCATCTATCTTGGGTCTGGTTTCATATGGTAGACCCTGGTCTCTAGTGCTCTCGTGCAGCCAGGGTTATTTCCTCGGTTATAAAGTCCGCCTGGCCACACAAAATGGGGGACTTTTTAAAATCTATTGATTTTATGTCATATAGATCCTAAAACTACTGTGTAAATATGATCATTCATATCATCACCACTGAACTGGACTAAACACAGAATAAATAAAATAAAACCAAAAGAACAGAGCAAAATAAAGAAAAGGATTAAAAAAGGGTAAAAACAATACTAAACACAGAAAGAACTGCACACACGCAACCAAAAGTCCAGATCGTGACACTTTCACTCTGCAGCTCATTTTCCTGCTGACTGGTTCAGACAACAGATCTGACCCTGAACGGACAGTTTCACATTCAGGCTCTGCTGCTGCTTCACTCAGAGCCCGGTCTAGAGTCCGGTCCAGAGTCTGGTGCAGAGTCTGGTCCAGAGCCCAATCTGCCTGTCAGTTCGTCAGCATCACTCAGACAAACCAGAATCTAAGACACTTCTGACAGCTGCAATCTGCTGAGACTGTCATCCAGCTCTTATTGTGAAAATCCCTGAATTCCTGGAACAATTCAGGGTCATTGTCGTCACCCTCTTATTATCCTTTATGTTCATTTCTAAAAACCCACAAAAAGCCTAAAACAAACAAAATGTTAGACATTTACAGAAAAACTAAACAAAACAACATTCAAATGGCCAAAACACAAAAAAGATGTATTTTCTTCTAAATGACTTTGCTGTTGATATTATTGTATTTTTATGAGCCATGAGGTTTTCTGTTTTATAATTTCTTTTTTCCATATCTGACAAATGTAAACATACAAAAAAAGCTTTTAAACCTTAATAGTATCTCTCTTTTTTTTAAAGCTTTTTGCTGCTTTTTGTCTGCCAAGTTAATATCTATATATGTATATCTATTACAAATAAATTAAGCTTGAAAACAATCAAAGGCAAAACACAATTTTTGACAGTCTGTTTTTATTTCTAGTCTAAACTTTAAGAATAAAAAAACAATAATTCAATGAGTTTAAATTAAGTCTAAATAGAATTCCTCATGATTCTCCAGAGTTTTTGTTTTTTAAAACTCTATTTTATCTATTTATTTTTTCCTTTTTTAATCAAACTGTATTAAAGTTTATATGCAGTCAATATTTTGCAGTTTTGCCTGTTAAATAAAACATTGACAAATACATAAAGCTCCTATAATGAACCCTAATAAAAATGTCCTCATAAATGATCCATTTAATCAATATTTTGCAGAATTAATGATTATTTTATTAATGTGGAAAATTATCAAACACCCCCCACGATGCACTGCAGACAGATTTAAAACTATAAAATGTTATTTTCTGATTCAACAAAACAAAAAATGGACAATATGGTTCTTCAGAGTGCAGGTAGCTGTGATGGCTCTGATTTGAGATTTTGGAAATGCTAACAGCTGATTAGATGGAAGTGTTACTCACCCCGTGTCTTCCAGATAAATCCGTGTTGTCACCCATACAGAGACGAACACCGTGGGGATTCCTGCACGAAGGAGATGAAGATCAAACGTCAGCCCAGCTTTGATTTTTACATTTAAACACACCTACTGATCAGTTTACAGCCTTCCAACATGAATATTAGAGAGTTACTCTCATTATAGACAAATGTTCTGCTGGAAAACCGAAGTTCCTCCCACCATTAAACATTAGAAACAAACCAAACAAACCTCCTGACAGCATTAACATTTTAAAACAAGAAAATTGTGCAATATATAAAAAAATGCAGGAATAATCAGAGCAAACTTCTATCTGCTGAAAAACTGTTACTTGTCTTCTCATTTTCCATTTAATGATCATTTTATAAACTCCAGTGGTAAAAAAAATTGTTCCTTTATTTTGCCATTAAAAACCAAAAGTCTTCTTGCCCCAGCCGATGAACATGTAGACGACGAAATGCTGGTTTTCAGAGAAGATGACGACCAGCAGGGTGTGGAGGTAGAGCCCCTCCACCAGCAGCCAGAAGAAGTTGGCCATGATGAAATACTGGAAAAACACCAGGCTGGCTTTACACCCCACCTGATGGACACACAGAAACATTAAACGTTGCAGATCTGAGGTTGGAGATAGAGTTCGTATCAACTCTTGTTGAATGTAGTCACTGATGCAAGCTCTCTGTCAGTGGTGGGACCAATGCATGGCCACAGTGTTTGTACAGACTTCCAGCACAGCAGGGACTTTGTTATAATCCAACACGTGCTCATTAAACTGATATGTTTTAAAAGGTGTATTTAAGGTCATGAGGTCATCACTCCTGGTTGTCCCGTATGAGTCGTGGAGAGGTGGACAAGCTCCTAATCCAGGCTGTTAGCCTCTGAGTGTGGCGCTTCCTGCCCAACGTCTATTGAGTTCCTCAGTGAAAGACCTGCTGAGGAGGTTTAGGAAGTCGTGTTCTCACCAGGGACGGCTGGTTGGAGCACTGCGAGGTCCGGTTGAAGATGATGTCATCTTTCACCAACACGGCCACGGCTCTCAGGATGAAGGAGATGAAGAGGTTCAGGTGGATGTAGTTCCTGGTGCAGTGAAGCTTCCTGCACCGACGTTCCAAACAGAAGGATTTAGACACATAAAGCACGTGCAAAAGTTCAGATCTGGACAGAAACTTTGTGAAAGTGTTTTTGAGTATAAATATTGAAAATACTTGTTTTTTTACAGAAACTGAAGAATTAATTCAGAATACACTGATCAGCTGACAGTCAGCTTTCTGACTGCAGCACTTTACTTCTGTTGGTTTTTAGCGTGTTCGTGGATGTTGTCGTGTTTATTCTCGTTTATATCGCAGTAAAGGTTTTAATGTGGTTAAAAACCATTTGGTTTTACCGGAACAAGCAGAGGATGGCGCTTCCTGTGGTGAGAGCGATCAAGGACAGGCTGTGACCCAGAGTGTACAACGTCTGAACCACCACGTAGAACACCAGCTGCAGAAAAACAGATGGGATTTACCATTAAAACCATCCATCCATCCATCCATTTTCTTCCACTTGTTCCAGAATTGGGTTGTAGGGGCAACACACACAGAGACATAGTCTTTCCAGCGAGTCTTGGGTCTTGCCCGGGGCCTCTTGCTAGTCAGATATGCCCAGAGCATCTCCCTAAGGAAGTGTCCAGGGGGCATCTTTACATGATTCCCAAACCCCATCAACTGGCTCCTCTCGATGTGGAGGAGCAGCAGCCCTACTCTGAGTCTCTCCAAGATAACTGATCTTCTCACCCTATCCCTAAGGGAGAGTCCAGCTACCCTACAAAGGAAACTACTTTTGACAGCTTGTATGTGCTATCTCATTCTTTTGGCCACTATCCTGAGTTCAAGACCATAGGAGAGAGTAGGAACATAGACCAACAGGTAAACAAATAGCTTCACCTTACAGCTCAGCTCCATCTTTACCACAACCGAGTGGCACAGAGTCTGCAATACTACAGATGCTGCACTGATCAGACTGTCAATCTCACTTTCCATTCTTCCCTCACTCATGAACAAAAACCCAAAATACTTGAAGTACGCCACTTAAGGCAGACCCTCACTCTTGACTCTAAGAGAGCAATCCACCGTTTTCCAACTGAGGACCATGGCCTCAGATTCAGAGGTGCTGATTCTCATCCCAGCCACTTCAAACACAGCTGCAAACCACTCTAGTGAGAGTTGAAGATGACAGTAGAATGACTTCAACAGGCCCACATCATCCACAAAAAGATGAGATGGAATTCTGAGGCCACAAAACCAAACTCCCTCTGTCCCTGACTGCACCGATAAATTCTGTCCATGAAAGTTATGAACAGAATCATGACAACAGGCAGCCCTAATGGAGTCCAACTCCCACCCTGAAGTGTTATGACTTAATGCCGGAAATGTGAACCAAACTCTTGCACTGCTTGTATAGGGACCAAATGGTCCATAGTAACTGGCCTCCCAATCCCATGCTTGCAGAGAACACCCCACAATGTACCTCAAGGAACATGGTCAAATGCCTTCACCAACACATGTAGACTGGCTGGGCAGACTCAAATGACCCTTTGATGATCCTAGTGAGGGTAAAGACCTGGTCCAATGTTCCACAGCCAAGAAGGAACCTGCATTGTTCCTCCTGAATCTGAGGTTTGACCATCAATCAGACTTGTGTCTCTGGTACACCTGAATAAACCTTACTGGAGAAGCTATGGAGACTGATGCCTCTATAATTGGAGCACACCCTCCAGTCCCACTTTGTGAGAAGGGGAATCATCACTCCAGTGTGCAAATCCAGTGGCACTGCCCCAATGTGTAGGGGATGTTGCAAAGGTGTGTCAACCAAGACAGCCCAGCAACATCCAAAGCCTTGAAGAAATCATGGTAGATCTCATCCACCCCAAGAGCCCTGCTGCCGTGGAGTTTTTCAACTGTCTCGGTGACCTCAGCCCTGGTTATAAACAGATCAACCCCGAAGTCCCCTGACTCAGATTCCCCCCATCAAAGAAGTTCTGCTGGAACTGAGAAGGTCCAAGAAGTATGACTTCCACCTCCTGATGATATCACTGGTTGTGATCAAGAGCACCTCACCCTCCCTAACGCAATGTTGCTAAAGTGCTGCT
>JARVGQ010001954.1:34373228-34383986 GCA_031762355.1 Hypsolebias martinsi | reverse complement strand
GTAGATTCAGATAAGCACACAGTTGTTTTGGGGACAGACAGAACATAATGACATCTACCTTGAGTCTGTGTTGGTCCAAAATGGTTCAGAAATGTCCAAATTACGTGGCCACACCGATGGAACATGCCTGAGTAAAAATCCCAGAGATCTGATCCATTCTGCCCAAGGCAATTGAGTCTGGGTACACCTGCACTAACTCAGCCATCATAAAGGCAAGCAGCATGACTGGGTCCCAATTTGCTGCAGATGACTTCCTTGACTGTAGATAAAACCAGCAACCAGCCAAATTCAAAAAGCAGGAACCAGTCATCGTAAATCCAATTAAATATGCGTCCTTAAAATCCACAGATGGCAACAGTGATAGACACATCATCAAGTTTTCAAGTCTTCAAGTCAATGAGATATCCAGCTACGTGCATGCCAACAGGTCAAATCGGCTCGCCTAAAGCCTGTCTTCTCTTTGAAGAAATGTTATCAATTGTGTTGAGGGACCAACTAGCCAAATAAGTCCATAATTATGGTTCAGAAGATATGCAAGAGAGGCTCAGAAGCAGTTTCACATACAAACAGAGCAGCAAAGCAAAGCAGAGTGGGAGGGGAAGCGACCGACCTCAGCAGGAGCAAGTGGTGAAGTGCTTTGTTCTTGGTTTTGTTTGGACTAGCCATGGGCTCATCAGGTCTCTTGGAGTTAAACTTTATTTTTCCAAATTGAAGTCATCCAGAGTCAACACGCACATTAGCTGTTCATAGTTTTTTTTTTTTTCACAGTACCCAGCCTAAAACGGACCAAAACAATTTAATAATTTTACTTTTAAACTGAGTTATTTATACCTAAAAGATAGATTATACATGTGTTATCAACAGTTCGTAGATTTGTGTTTAAAAAACACATTTGACTGATTATGAATGGCGATTCCAAACACAATTCTACTCGGATACAATCAGATCTTGTAATTTTTAAGAAAAACTGTAGTTTGCTTTTAGGATCTGGAGCTGGCTGTCAAAGGACATATTTGCCTTCCATACATTTTAGTGCCTGCCATGCATAAGGTCCTCTTTAGATTGTAGCTCAGTCTTATGCATGCTACAAAACACATGCAGTTGCTTCACATTTTGCAAACTTGAAGGGTATGTTCAGGTTGTCACATCATCAGCCCTATATAGACTTTGTGAGTTAGATGCTGAGACAAAGCAGATAAAAGTTGCAAATAAGACACAAAATTTGAACTTAACAGCCATCGCAGTTTATTATTAGAAAAGCAAACATTTTGTGTTATTTCATTTTGATTGAATTAACACTCATGAAATACAACCAATGAAAAACTAACCAAAAGGTGACCTTACACATATTATTTCAGACAGAAACGTGGCGTGAACGTGCTGCTGAACAATGAGGGCAGACGCTCATAAACAAGATCAATTCAAATATACCACACAGGCAGATTAACATTTGATTTTATGCAGAGGATTTTGGAGGACATATATACTGTAATTCCCATTTTTATGTTTAATATGATGCCTTACAAACAAAGAATGTGAAAGGACACAGAATCCTATTAAAATGTCCCAAACAAAGACCTGCTGTAGTTATATATTTATAAGCCCGAGTATTCACACACATAAGAGTTACACAAACACAGTTGGCACTGTCAAGTTGCTGTCATCAATATTTCATATAGAACATCGTCCACATTCCAGGGGGACTCATAAATTATTGATTAGCCGTCCTTTGGGATTTAATATTTGTGTTGTTTTTGTATTTTTTCAAGCAATGTCCCTTTTTATTGTGCTGCACCCATGCATGGACATAAAAATAGAATACAGCCACCTCTTCAAGTCAGTAGTAGAAACTGTTCTCGTTTCTTTGTATGTTTAATAAACTAACAATTTACTCTTGAACCATCAGATATAAATGCATATATGATTACTTTTTGACACACAGACAGGTAAAACCATCATTGTACGCCTTCGCCTTTCGTTGCAGGGTGATGATGGGACCGCATAGCTTGAGACGCAAACAGCTTCTAGAAGTGCATCAGATTCCAGTGACAGCTCAGATCAGATCTGAGCTTCAGTAAACTCATGTTTTGATTTGCGTGAGAGTGTTGGATGAGCTGTGAGACGGGCCGACACAGCAGCCTGCTGCAGATTACACAACATGTCAGCTGTGAGCGGAGTACGCTCCCGTCTTGGTCGACTTGGACACACCTATCAGAGCGTCTGTTGTTGGGCTTTCGATTGTCCTTCCATCTGTTACGCTCCGTTTGATTTCCTTTGTTTGTGTTTTGTAATCCCCCACAGGAAATTTAAGATGTAATCAGGAGATTTAATATTAAGACTACGTTCTCTGTGAATTTACATTCAAGCCTTCTTAGTTATCGTAAATCTTAGGAAGTATCCTCATTTACACTGAACAGATTGGAAATAGACAAACAGAAAACTGTGGCAAAGCAGGTCAAGTCATTTCAAATGTTTAGTTTGTCAGTTTAATACTCATCTTTAAAGTTCAAAAAGTTTATTCAACAGTTTTATGAATTCCAGAAAGTGTAAAAAATGTACAAATTATTTGGACTGTGCAGCTCAGATGAAACATGCAGGACTTTGACAACTTTAAACCATCCATCCATTCATTTTTGTTATTGCTTTTGTATTTCCAGGTTGCACAGGAGCTGGTAAGAACTACATAACCACTTGAAAGAATACTTCTTCTTCTTCTTTCAGCTTTTTCTTCTTCAGGGCTCACCACAGCGAGTCATCCTCCTCCATCTCTCTCTGTCCTCTCCATCCTCTGTCCTCACTCCAACTACCTCTGTGTCCTCTCTGACTGCATCCATAGATATGCTCTTTGTCTTTTTCCTGGCAGCTGCATTTCTATGAAAGCACATGAATTATTTAATTATTACGTCATATTATTAAAGATGAGTAATTTCTATATGAAAGAATGCTAAATTAGCTAATATTAAACCTTTACACATTTGCATGACACAGTATGTTTGTTTATCACTGTCTTTTCATAGATAAACTATGAATGCCAATGATCCTGTGGCTGCTGAATGTCTTCGTCCACCAGGTGCTCAGCAGACTTTTGTACCGACCAGAAGCACTGATCAGACCGACCAATACATTTACAGTCTCTATCGTCTGCATTTGTTTAGTAACATGGCTGCTGTTTGGCTGAGAAAATGTAACATGTGATTATCTTGTGTATCTGTTCCTCTTAAACCCAACCGGTCGAAGAAAATGGCCGCTTGTCCTGAGCCTGGTTTTTCTGGAGGCTTCTTCCTCATGAGGGAGTTTTTCCTTTCCACTGTCGCCTTCATGCTTGCTCAAGTTGAGGGTCTGCAATGAAGTTAAGACTCAAAGCAGTCTGCTGGCTTCTCAGATAAATAATGTTATTAACTTACTTTTTATGTATATGAATGTTTCCAAAACGAGGTTTAAAAAAAAAAACAACTGGACTTTATTTAGTTGCTGAAGACGTTTCGCTTCTCATCAGAGGAGCTTTCTCAATTCAAAGAATGGACAGTGTGGAGTTTGTGATAAGTTGAGGTGTCTGTAAGCAATATTCACATGCACATTGCCTTCTCACGCATCACAATAGAGGGTCATTAGGGTCTTTGTTAGTGTGACTCACAAATGGACCACTCTGGACATATGGAGTTCTTCGTTGGAGTTAAACTGACTTAGTATCAGGCCTAAAGCTGCATTTTAGGTTTTTGAAAGTTAAAATCTGACACCTCCTCCTTAGTTTGAAGAATTTTTCTCTCTTTTTACATAAACAGCTTCTTTCACTGTCCTCTCAAACCATCTGTCTTCTCGATCCAAACTGAACATTCTGGTCATCAAATGAGTGTCCCTTATCCTTGAGGTGCAGGTGAACTGCTGAGTCTTGTCCTGAGGAGCTGGCTCTCCTGTGTTGAGCCATGTGTCTGAAGAAGCTGTTTGGTTTCTCCTATTTAGAGACATTCCTCACTGCACTGAGTTCTGAGTACACAGTTCTTCATAATATCTTATCTGTAGGTCACTGAAAGTCACTGTTCGCCACTGGCATTGACACAGTAATTACCTGATAGAACATCACTTCATAAATGACCAGACTGTTCCTTTAAACCTAAACTACACCTTAGCCCAAGTGTTTCAGTATACCCTCTGTTTGCTCGTTATCCTCCCAGTGTCAGACTGCCAGATGTCAAATCTAGCTTTAGATATGGCATGTCTTTGATCTTTTCCACTCAGTTTCACCAGTCATTTGCGTCATTACCTGTGAATCAGAGTAAATAAGATGAGTGATGGTGCCAAGGTACTGAAATGTGCCAGTGAACCAGGAAAAAATGAACTCTGCCAAAGCTCCGAGCACAGAGCAAAGCCTTGACAGATGCTAATCTGTCTTCGAAATGGCTGAATTAGAGCTCAGCATTATAGGACCAGAGAAAAAGAAGTAGTGCAGTTAGATAAGATTTAAGGAGATTAAAGAGCGAGAGATGCCAGTGGAGAATATATGCGGTCACTCAGCACGTCCGCAATAGTGAGATATGGTTTCTGAGAGAGTCAAAATAGACAAGGAACATGTTGTTATTGAGATATCACAGAACAAGCTGGTCATAAGAGAGGGAACGTCCAGATGATTGAAAAAGTGTCAGCACATCTTCCCCCTCCTTGCAGAATTAATGTACGGTATGCTGAAAAAGTTGAGTGGAAACTAAACCAGCATTAACCTCAGTGTACGGCTAACTGAACATTGTTCATGTCACTGAACACAAAGATACATTTTTCAGATATGTTTGCATGTTTGTGATAATCAATAAAAAAAAAAAAATCCTAATTCTCCTTAATTGTCCAGACAACTGCAACGTTATAACACGCAATAAGGCATTTAAAAAAAAATGAAAACAAAAATGAAAAGACCTCGTATTCTGTGACTGAATACAGATTTTTGACCAATTTGTTGTCGAAAAAAAGCGATTCCCTAAACACCCAGGTGTAAGAAGAAACGTTTCAACAAGAGTCCGTCCAGGGGACCTGACTTTACTTTCTTTAGATTTTTCTACCTTGATTATTGAGCATGCATCAGGAAACCAGGTGTAGGCTTCATCTTATTTATTTACAAATCTTTGGAGAACAGCACCACAGCAGATCACTCACTGCATTTACAAGTTCACATGTATCAGCATTTTCACCTATCTGAGGCTCTGACCCGTTCTAACTTCCTGCACAGAAATAAATCAGTTTTGTGGAAACTTCTAGCCCCCAGCCCCTCCCTGCCCTGTCCAGCTTTAACAGAACCCAGCTGCAGTAAGAAGCTGGAAGAAATCTGGAAGGCCAACAGCGCTCATGCTCTCGTAAGAAAGACATCTCTTTAACCATATCAGTCATCTTAAGGATAATAGAATTATGTCTTGCTGTCCCTTCACTGACTGGTCACATGAAGACTGATTATTACACAGAGTAAATATCATGGAACATTTTAATTTCATTCACAATAACAATAAAAGCGCAGTGAAAATTATGGAGCATGGTGAATGCAAAAAAAAACACATTTCCTTGACATTTTCATGCCAAGAACATGCTAAGATCATGCTAAGATCTTGCCAAGATCATACTAGGATGATTGCACATTGAGAAATGAAGAAGTTATAACCATTGGGCTCTAATCTTGACAATAAGTTTTTGGTAAAAAAACAAATCTCAGTATTTGTAGAACTGACTGAGTCATGCTAGTTTTGTGTTGGGTAATGTTAATTAGCAGTGGCAGCCATCTTGAATTGGATTGACTCTTAAAGAAATGTAGATAAAAATTCAGTGAGTACTTTTTGAAAATGACATTAAAATTTGACCAGTGTGGAACATGCTAGCAGACAAATAGCATTAACTCTTAGCTGGATTTAGACTATGCAAGAAGTGAGGAAATCTGTTCTCTCTGACACAGTTCTGAGATCAAAGTGATGCCGTTTTGTTCTCCCAAGATATCCGAGAGTGTTTTCACGAGTTCTGGGCAGAACTTTTTATCTTGAGGGAATGCTTTTGTGATAGTGAAATCTGCCAGAACAGTGAAGTCAGGGTGGTTAACATGGCAACATCTGTGAGCTTTTCAGGAACTAGTGTGGCTGTAGTCACTCTGGGAGCACTAGCTGCTTGGAGCTAACATTAGCTTCTGGGAACCAAAATGTTGAATGAACAGTGGAGCTTGATGCTTGTCAGGGTGAAGGCCAGCATCATGAAATAAGATGTTACTCTCCACCTCCATCAACTGAAAAATGTGATTGTCAAACCTTTGTAACAGCACAAATCAAACTGTGATGCTGAGCGACCGCTGTATTTCTGTCGACATCCCACAATACATGCTGCGAGGTTGAGTGGCTTCCTGGAAATCGGCATTAGGATTTATTTCTTTTTGAGCATAAAATTTTCTTGTTGGGGAAAAAAATAACAAATCTGCCACATTAGAGAGCTGATTTCTGAGCTTCTTGCAAAGTATAAAATAAAATGATGGAGTTTCTAATAAGATCTTGTGCAATGAATAGCACTTGGTGTGTGTGAATGACTCTCAGCTACAAGCATACAAAACTTTTGCAGGATTTCTGTAAAACTGATGAAATCATAGCCATTTTACATTTTTTAAGAGGTCAGCTGTGGCAGCCATTTGGAATAGTGGTAGCTATAAAAGTCAGTCAGTTACAGTTGTACATCCTAATAATATTTTCTGGACGTTTACTGAAATAAGTCCAGTGTTTCATGAGTTATTTAACAAACAGAGAGGGTTGACTGCAAAGAGTCATTGACAATTTTTTAAACTTCTTTCTTTTCCTTCTTTCGGCTGCTCTCTTCTTCAGGGGTCACCAAAGTGAACTAACTTGCATAAATACTTTGCAATTGTTTTTACACCGAATGCCCTTCCTGACACAACCACATACCACTTAGCTACCACAGCCCTCTGTGTGGAGCAGAGAGCTGCCATCTGTACCATCAGTGGCAAATTTTCAAACAAGTCTTAAACATATTGCTCAAAATATGTGTTTGGGATTAATCTCAGCTACCAGCACACTAAATATTAGACACATTTTAGATCAGTAGCTGTACATTGTATTTAGTTAAAGTCACTTAATGTTTTGAAGGTGACTTGGCTGTGGCAGCCTTCACGAATGGGGTTGAGCCCAAAAGTTATTCCGTTGTAGAAGCAGATCTAAGACACGTGAACACACCAGCACAGAAATGAGCAACGATGTTATTGTCTGTCTTTTAGATATAGGTACGATAAAAAAAAGTTTGGTAGCCTCAACCAAAATAAACAGAAGAAGTAAGCCTCAAACCAGCCATGCTGTTTGCTGCTCCCCTAAACATGTAATCTTTCAACTAAATTGGAGAACCTATATGGACAAGGCTTCTGGAAACACTTAAACACAACTGATAAATATTCAGAAGACGTCTAACACAATGTTACGATGCAGGACTGGTCTCAGTCTCAGTAGAGAGCCTTTCAAATCTCACTAACCAACAAACTTTGTAAAACTGCTCTGATAAGTCTTGGTGACAACTCACTTATAAAATTTTAAACACAATGGCATGTAAAAAGAAGATAAAAGTCAGCATGAACCTTAGAATAAATTCATTATTGTAAAAGAAGATCACCTCAAAATCCTACAAAGAAAACATTGAGGAAACAAAATGTGCATAGACATAACAAATTAGAAACCATAAAGACACAGGTGGATCATTTGTGTTATCCTGATTCATGGCCCACTTTTAGCACAGAGATTCATTGTTTATGTAAAATAATGTGACGTATAGAAACACTGCATGCCATATTAAAAGAAAAGTAGGGTAATAAACAACACAACGATACAATAAATCTCTTTAATTCCAGTCTTATCTTTAATCTTCCTGTCTTATATTAGCATAGATGCACATGTACAACGTTTTTCTCTAAATCCAATAATTACCACTGGATTCTACTTTTGATTCTCATTCCTTCTTCTCCTCCATATTTATTTTATCCTTCCCTCAAGGCTGTGGTGAACCATGTTTCTTTGTGATGGTGATGGATTGGAGGCCTTTATGTGGCACAATGAATGATGGGAGAGATGGGGAAGACAGAACTCATATAAAACCTCCTAGAGCTCGGGGGTCATGTTACACAACAATTTTGTTCTGTACAGTTATGTTGGACCTCTTCTCATTTTGTGATTTTGGTTTAAAAATGCTATATTTTCTTGAACCATGGTTTCTTAAAGGTTCTCAAAGCCTTGTTTTAACATACCTTCATTTTTATCCCATTTCTAATTCAAATCTTACACAAAGGTGCGTCCAGTGGTGTAGTCTAGGTGATACGCGGGCACATGGAGTATATCCACTAAAAAAGCTTAAGAATTTCATTATACCCATTTAAAAGTGCCCAGTGATACATGACATATCATTAGGCATGTGTGATTGATACATTAAATGGCAGTTAAATGCTTCTGTAACAATTATTTGTATGCAGCGCTTTTTTATTATGTTCGCTTATCCAGCAAATGATTGTATAGTTAATACTTCAGTACTTACTACTTAATATTTGAACAAGTTATGCTTTGATGCTGTTTTATAAATTCTATTACATGTTTTTATACAAAGCCAACTGTTGTACAAAATTTGTTGTACATTTATTCAAATAAAAGCATCAGAGAAATTTGGAAATGTTCGATATGCTTAAAAAAACTAAATAAATTGACAATTACATTGTACTAAAGAGTGCCCTTTGGTTTCTAAGCACAGTATACGGACAGAGCACGGTAAAGTTAGTTTTACATTGGACATTGGACCTTTGTGCTCCGTGACTTAAACGTGTCCAACGTCCAACGTAAAACTAATCATGGTGTACCAACTATAAAAATGTAGGCTACACCACTGGGTGAGTCCACACGGAACATAGAAGTCAAAGAGGAACCAGTTTTAAAATGTGATCTTTGGTGCCATGATGCTACATATAATTTGTTTAATATGTGAATAAATATCAATGACAACACAAGCATGAAGTTGTATTTTAAGTCAACCTCTGACCACCTTGAAACCTCTGACCACCTTGAAACATGACAACAAAGTCTTATTCCTTCAAAGCAGAACATAATTGATGGTCCATATGGTGCTATTTGAAGTATGAGTTTGAGAAATCTGCCTTGGTGGTTTGTTGAAGTGGAAGTGCCTGAAATGCAAAGCATGCAAGTCCTCCCGTTTTTTAGAACAGCTGATTTTTTTTATTGTTGTTGTCTTTATAAAATGTTGTGTGTGTGTGTGTGTGTGTGGGGGGGGGGGGGTATCCAAGGAGTTTTTTTCATTCTAAATTATCATGTCAGAACTTGCAGCACGGTGACACAGTTTGTAGAGCTGCTGCCTCTTAGTGAGAAGGTTGCCAGTTCAAATCCCAGCTGGGGATCTTTCAGGGTGGAGTTTGCATGATCTCCTCGTGCATGCTTGGGTTTTCAGGGTACTCCGGTTTCCTCCCACAGACCAAAAGCATGCATGTTAGACTGATTGGTAACTCTGAAATGTCTAGGTGTGAGTGATCTGTCCAAGGTGTCCCCCACCTCTCGCACAATGATTGCTGTTTATGGGCACCAGTGACCCCCGTGACCCAAAAAGGAAGAAGCGGGTAAAGATAATGGATGGATGGATGGCTTTAGGGAATGTCTGGGATTTCTTTTGTTTACAAAATAAATGTCTGAAAGAACATCCCGCAAGAATAGTGATCCCATAGTTTTTGCTGGGGGTCTTTGGCTTTCAAACATCTGAATATTTTTTTTTTTCCATAATTCAATTGGATTGTCCTGTACAGTACATTCTGGTTTTTTTTAACATCTTTTATCTTTTACATCTTTTTGTTTTTACATCTTTTGAATTATTTTTGATTGTTGTTTGCAATGACCCTTTCAGATTCCTGCTTCAGGTGACCTGACTGGCCTTCAGAAGGGGGTGGGTGGGGGGTGTCAAATGATCATTTTTATGTTTACTTTAAATAATTTAAAGCTTTTTTTTCACCAAATCTGTTTATATGCATTCTTTAATGAATGCTTTTGTATTGCTGCGGTGTTAACAATATGAATCGCTTACGGGGGAGGTGGAAGATGGCGGCACTGGTGTGTTTTGCTTGCCTGTTGTCTTTTCTATCTGTCACTCCAAGTGCCAGCTCTCACCTGGTGTATAATCACCAAATGCTTTTTAAACTTCGACCCTGTTTTAATAAATTGGGTCTGCTTGTATCTGATGTACTGGCTCACCTGTAAGCATGTATTTTGTTTGTTTCTCTTATTCTTTTCTCTTTTTCCTAAACTGGGCACCTGATGGCTTTGACCTGTTCTTTTCTGTCTTCCATGTGTGTAATTGGTTCTCTCCTAACATGAGTCAAAACAACTTAGGTCTAAACTGATTCACCTTCCTTGGTGTGCAGATTTGTTTTTGTATTATTCTTTTCAGTGATCTCACTCAAATAAATTGTGAACTTTTGGTTTTATTCACAATATTATGTATGTAAGATGCATGGCAGAGTTTACCTGTAACATCCCCAATTAATCATTCAAGACTAGTTCAAGTCAAAAGAATGTTAACTGTTTATTTATCACAGATTATCTTCTTTTTGGATTAAATAAACATCTTGTGTGATCAAATGAGAATATAGTGACATGAGACGTTAATTATATTTGACCCATCAAGAAAATGAGGTCATTTATTTAACAGATCATCAAATTAACATCATAACATATACACATTGATTGGCTCTGATTCATTTCC
>JARVGQ010001954.1:34263278-34281922 GCA_031762355.1 Hypsolebias martinsi | reverse complement strand
CAATCCAAAATGCAAAAAAAAAAAAAAAAAAAAAAAATAAAAAAAAAAAAAAAAAGAAAAACAAACTACTGCTTCACATAAGGATGTCAAGTTGAAGAAAATGTTTTCTTTTTTCTTTTTTTTTTAATAATGTACAAAATCTTTACTCAGGCAACATCTTTTAAATAAAGTAGCAGAAACGGCTACACGTGTATATCTTGATTTATAAACGTCAAAGTGTCCATAAAAACATGTTCCAGATATGATTTTATACATCATATATGCAGATGTACACATTTGTGTAGTGCGTTGTGTACACAACTTATTTACAGATCAGTTGTAGAAACACTTTGACAAAAATTCAAAGCTGATTCAAAATCTTGGAACTCGTTTTTTAAATACCGTTTACTTTTATTTATTATCCGATTCAGTATTTGGCGCCAGTTGTTGGTAATCTTTGGCAGGTATTGTTTTTGCATCTTTGAAGCTGCTTTCCTTGCAAGAACTTCCTGAAAGTCTTGATATTACAGTAGGTCATCTGACGCCAATTGTTCCCCCCCCCCAATCATCAACATCTTAAGTTTATTTTCACCAATTCTGTGACCAGATCAGATTAAACATGATTTTTTTTGTAACTTTAATATCAACGTCTTTGACATTGACTTGACCACCTCAAGTTTAAGAACTACTTTTCTATTTCTTTTTTCAGTGATTCTGTTTTAGTTAAAGTCAGATAAATCTTATCTAGTACTTTCACAAAGTATCCTTTATTTCTACCATGACTTGACCATGTGCCTCCATAACTTTACTTTTTTCAAGTAATTTTTAGGACAGACTTCTATAAATCTTTCCAGGATGTACCTTTAAGCAACCTGCTGCATCGACTTCTTTAACACTTTCCAATGAAATGTCAAAATCCTCAATATGTGGCCAAAGCAAAAAAAGATTCTTGCTCTATCTTCCTTGGGATGTGAGCATTGCCATTAATTTTGCTGAGCCAGCCAAAGCACTTTGATTAGTCAAAGCTTTAAGCTGTTTTCTACTTGTTCGTCATTCTGGCTGGTTTGACTTTCTCAAGAAGTCGTTAAAAGCTTGAATCATTTCCTTTTCAGTTCCAGAAATGTTGTTTAGAAATCTTTCTAACAGTCTGTAGACATTGCCGCCCTTTCTTACCGGATCCTTCAATGGACCTGCTTTGATCTTGTTCACCATTTCCTGTTGAATTCCAAAGTCTTGAACATCTGGCCACATTTTCAGTAATCCTGCTCTTGTATCTTTGTATCACTTCACGTCAGCATTAACGCTGGTCCCACGCAAACAAAATGAGCAGGGTCACCACTTGACGGTTGTGTCTGTCACAAAATCAGCTTGTACAGAGTCATAAACCTGTGTCACAAGGTTTTAGTAGCCCTCCAGTATTTTATTCAAGTTATTCAAGTACTCACCATAACAAGGTCCTGCAGCCATTGTGGGGATTTTAATTCCAACACTCGTTGGCATTTTTTTTCTCCATGAGCTGTCCAATTTGCTCGCATAGATTAAACGCTTCAGCATGAAACCTTGAGTTTACCACCTGATCTCAGTGTTTTTAGGCAATCCATATGTAATGTCTGTCATAAAGAAGGTTGTCAAACTGACCGGGCCACAGGGTATATTTCATAGCAAAAAATAAAACCACAATCTGGTGCCCAAAACATGGACAAGTTAGGAAGATCAGCTATGTTTATTGAATTTTTTTTGTTGTTGTTGTTTAACTGCTGCTCGGATTGGATCATCTGGCAGAGCACTTTTGGCTTGAGGGCCGTAAGCATGACACCCCTGGTTTAGAGTTTTGCAGGAATTCCTGGAATTTTATTATATTTTTTTTCAATTATTTCAGGGCTGCTTCCCATAAATCTCAGTAAAAGGTCTGTGGTCACTCAACTTTGTTATCAAAGCCTCAAACAATTTAGCTTCAACTGTGTTCCCCATCTTCAGCTGAATTTCAGGAGGCATTACATCATTTGATAATAATGTACTGCCAAATCCCAAATATGACTGTTTTGGCTATGTACCGGACCAAGAGTATCTAAAGAACATATTTTCTATCCTCATGTATCCATAATATATTAGCATTAAGGTGTTTACTTCATAATGATTAGTGAACTTGGTTAAAAATATTTAGATATAAGACTAAAATAGTTATGCTAACTAGCATTATTTGTAAATTACTAGAGACCTTTTTTACTTATAAAAATACTAATATCAGTGTTATAGCCACATTCTACACTAGAATTATTGAGAGTATTGTCAGGTCTTAGAAATGTGCCATATCATCTTAGCTGGACTTATTGCTTGTTTTGCTATAACCTTACCTCTCAATTCAGAAAAATTTCACACTGTGTCAAAATTTTCAAATACTTTCTGTTTCTTGTTTCTCTTTAAACACTGTCTCTGGTTTTCCTACCAAATAACAATTTACATGATGGATAATTTAATGCTTGTCTTGCCAATATTTAATTTTCTACCTTATTTTACCTTTAACAGTAGCTCCTTGTTGTTTCCTTACATTACCAAAACTTCTTTTTAGTTGGCAGATTTTAAATATCCGTGCACACTACAGTATATGAAAGTATTACGACTTTAGAAAGTGTCAGCTCAGCTGTAATGTCTTTACAGGAGCTCTGGTCCCAGATAACTTGGTGATTGAGGCCTCCTACTGGTCTGGTGCACTCCGTTTTGAGGAGTGAGTTTGTAGTGTTTCTTACTTGCAGATGTTTTAGTGTTTTTGCAGCAGTTTTCATTTAATTTTTTTTCTTCTTCTATTTTCTGTTATTGCATTTTTTTCTTTTTTTTCCCCCCAAAGTTTTTCTATTGTATTTGTTTAGTTTTGGAGTTTGCATCATTCATGTGTTTGCAGTGCATTTATCTTTTTGCAGCTCATTTGCACGTGTCAGCCACCCTACAGTTTTAGTGATTGACAAAATAATCCATAAAAGGCATTGTTGTAAAAGTTACTAAACTCCCAGAATACCATATAGTTGTGCCTTTAAATAGTACATATCTACTCTCAACAAATATACATGGCTTAAAAACTGGTTCATAACAAAAATGTTGAACTGATAATCGAAGTATGCGCTTATTTAAAATGCACCAACCTCTCGCTACAAAAATCAAACTACACATTTTGAATTTGAAACAGTATCCAGTTAGATGGCTCAGAAAAATGTAAAGACTTAACAAAAACTACAGATTGTGCATTTTATTGACCCTTGTTTTTTTCACACAACTGAATAAAAAGTACACAAGTTTCATGCACGGTAAGATATTTATTTATGTGGAAATTTACCAACACAGAACAGATATTAATGATACTCACCCAACAATGAAGGGAAAAAATAAAAAAAAAACTGTTGTACAAACATTTATTTCTGTACTAACATCAATATGTTTTGTTAAAAATCCACAGAAAATTTGAGGTGCTTATGTTAATCAATTATGCCATTATAAACTTTTATAAAATGAAAAGAATTACAGAAACTCTCCAGAGTATCCACGGATAATCATAATTAACTAATCAAAAGATAAAAATATCACCGATGATTTACTATAGATGAATGACATAATTATCTAAACACATTCTGATGATTGTTCAGTTATACATAATAAAAATAACAATTAACTAATAAGCTGATTCATTAACTTGGTTAACTTTAACATAAAAAAATCTGTTTGGGGTAAAAAGCTAGAAAACTTATAAACAGTTGGCATAGATATTGGTTGAGAATTATTTTTAACATTTATAAACTTTCCCACTGGATGTCAGTGTAGTCCTGTAAAAGAACAGCTGACAAAGCTATAATGTTCTAAATTAAAAATAATCAAACTCTTAAAAAAGCAAAACAATACAATATTTCTAAAAATGAAGGTTAAAAAAAATGATTATATAAATTTAATCCAATGTATTCCGTAGGAAAACTATCACAATTTGTGCTGATGAGTTGCAGTTTAGCAGAGATCATTAAAAATTTAAGTCATGTATCACAGTGCTTTTACTCAGATTTTCAGGTACATCAAAGAGAGCAAACAGAGATTTAGCACACTGAAAAAAGATCAATATTATATGGTTAATAACAGGATTTTACTGTAAATGGGTTACTGGTAATCTACTATACTGAATGCATGTAAATATTTTTCAAATAACTATTTAATTTCAAATTGCCATTAGAATTAACTAATTACTTATCATATTGGAATAAAGCTTGTTTTTCTCACTTAAGAAAAATAAAGATTAGATCTAATGTTGTGTAATCCACCGCCTTCACCCAAAAAACAAACAAACAAACAAAAAAACTTTAAATTGTCAAAGATACACAAGTGTTCGAAATAAGATGGTTAAGTCAATGGAAGATCTTTCTTGTTTTCATTCTTCTTCTTTGACGATTTTCCAGAAGTCACTGTAAAAAAGACAAAACCACATAAATTAGCTGCTCATCTTTATGTAAAGACTACATTTTCTTGTTTTTTCCTACATAAAATTACCCGTTTTTATGTATTTTTAAAGGGATATAATAAAGAAGATTACCTTGTCATTACTCGAGGCTGTAGATTTTGCTTGTGTGAGCATCACCTTGATCTCTGTAGCCCTGGTTGTTGATCCACTCAGTGATGGTGGTGAGGTCCGTGTTGGTCATAACGCTCATGCCTTGAAGCAGGTTAAACCATTCATGTACTGTCTTCATAGCCTGCTCCTGAATACTCTTGTCAAACTTGGCGATTCTGGTTGAACTCTTCTGGTTGTTCTGAAAGGTCTTGAATTTCTTGCTGTTACTCTGATGACATGTCCTCATCGCACCAAGGACGGTGAGTTTGAACATTCCCACAACATCATCTTTGCTTATTGTGGTAGCCATTAGTGCTCTGATGTCTTTACTGGAAAACTCACTGCGTGGTTCCAGAGGCAGAGAAGCAGTTTGAATTTCATGACTTGCAGTCCCATTGGTATCCATTGCAGATGATCGTTTTCTCACTTCAAGCATGGCTTGTGCTAGTTTGCTGTTCTGATTCAGTTTTCTGGCTTCCAATATAAAACTGATTGGTGGTTGCTCATTTGTATTTATGATTTGTTCAATCTCTGGATTTTTAATGTTGTGTATTTGCCACTGGTTCACATTTCCACCTTCTGTCTTTAACATTGTTTTATTTAGTTTTACATTATTTAGCCAGTCTTCCTTTGCCAAGTGCCAGTCTCCTCCTCTGATTGTTTCAGTCCACTCTTTGCGCTTGATGAAAGACTCCCATTCACCTGGGTATTTCCAAAGAACATCAGCCTCCAAAGTTCGGAGCCGGTCTGCTTCCAAAGCAATGTCTTTTTCACTGCCTTCTGGTTTCATTCCTTTGGCCAACGCGTAAAACAGGCAGCTCCTACCTTTGTGGTCTAGACTCACAATCTGGTCACTGATGCGCACATCATAATAGGCATTAGGGTTTTGGGTGCTCTTTGGTCTGTATATCAGTGTCACAGTTTGATTGGCAGATTTGGTACTTGGGATCACTTCCTGCATTTTGGTTAGCTTTCCATGTTTATTCTCCATAAGAATGAGAACTTTAGTGCCAGTGGCCTCTGACAGGACTCTCACATCAAGAATGGTACCGGCAGTCTTTGGGTCCTTGATCTTTTCAGCATGTGACTTTGAGTGTTTAGTAGCATTTGCTGCAAGTTTGGAGTTTGGATTCATGGGCATGTGTACATTGTATAAGTTGTTCTGTCCAGCTCTGAGTTTCTCTTCTGTTCTGTCACTTTTTAAACCGCTTCTGACATGTTGGCTGATGGCGTCATTCACCTCACCTTGGACTCGAGAAACAATGTGACTGGAGAACTTCTGATGAAACACTTCAATTGAAGCATCGGCCAATATATCACTAAGGATGCTGGCTAAATCTTGCTTGAAAACATTCAGCAGCTCAGTGTCTGATGAAGATAGCTCATTGGGTTTCACTTTTTCTGAAAAATCGTTGCCTTTTTTAATTGAATTCAATTCTTGCTGAAAGTTTGAGAAGAACTTGTTGGAGAGGGTGAGTACTGCAGCAATAGCATCACTTCCCAGTGCAAGGTAGTGGACAGTTTGGATGGCTATTAGGATTCCACGCACTTTTCCTTTGGCCTCTGCTTTAGCGCTGTCAGTCACTTTAATGAGGGATGAGCTCAACTTGTTCTGCCAGCTAAGTTCTGCATAGAAGGGTTGAATAGCAGATTTGCTTAACTGTTTGAAAATGGACAGCAGCTTAGTCCTTCTGTCCTTGTCTTCTAGGAGATCACGGAGCTGATCTTTATTCTTAATGTGTGACAGTATAATCGAGTCCACCAATGTAGCTAAGGGCTCTTTGTCCAGGTTGGATTTCACATCAGCTACAATTCCCTTTGTCACCTCATTTTTGATGCTGTTTAATATTTGTTTCAACATTTCCTCTTCTGCCTTCCCAAGTCCATAGATGATTACTTCCTCCACAATTTTTTTAGCTGTAACTTTTACTGCATTCTTCATGTTTGCCTTTGTGACAGCACTTAAAGTGTTTTTGGTCTGCCTTGAAAAGAACTTGGGCAATGCTTTCAGTTTTTTACCTAAACATTTTAGTGCAGTTTTACAAGCTTGGAAGCCCTTTGCAATTAGCTTTCCAATTCCAAATGAAATGAGCGCCACGCCAATTGAAATGGCTTTTTGGATTGCCCAGGATTTCCAGCTGAAATCTCCTGTCACTAGAGCTTCTATGCCATAGATGCAGTCTGATATTCCTTCAGAGATCAGTCCCATTCCCACTTGAGCCAGTGTGCCAAATGTAAATACAGTGAGAAGAATTCCAGCAATAATTTGTATAACTCCAAGAAAGAACACCAACAGTGCTTCCCAGAAACTGGGCTCCTCTTCTACAGCAAATACATATTTCAAACCTCTATTGTACAGATTGTAGGCTTCTGCTTGGAGATCTTCATCGGTATTTGACACCAAGGAGAAAACTGGTGATTTTTTAGCTAATGCATCCTTTTCCCTTTCTATGATTTCATCAAGTTTTTTGATGGCCTCAGTGATGTTGTCATCAAAGAACTTGTACGTGTTGCACTTTGCTGTGAATTGTTTTTCAAGGCTGGTCGGATCACTGTTTTTTGAGTCAACACTGGCCATTTTAACAAACTGCAAACAGACCAAGCATTCATCGTTGAGATTTTCAATGGACTCCTGTGCCTTCTTCAGATCTTCTTTGGCATTAACGAGGTAATTTGCCTTCCGCTGTTTAATAGTGCAATAGGCATGACTGTAAAAGGCTATGGCTGCCCAACTTTTATCCTGATTCATGGCTTTTTCAAACAGCCTGGCAGCAAGTTCCCACTTTTTTTCATCCATTGCAACATTTCCAAACTTGATGTAATGGTAAATGCTAGAACTTGGTGACATCTGACTCTGAGACTCAGTTTTTGCTCTTGATAAATCAGCTTTCAGACTTTCTTGCAACTCATTTCTTTTCAGCTGATCAATATCCTCTGATTTAGTTTGTAGCCAAATGCCCCAGAATTCATTCATGATGGCAACAACAGCTCTTCTATCATCATCATCTGCATTCTTGTAAATATCTTGAAGAGTTTTACAGTACTCTGAAAACAAGTCCTCTCGCAGATTCATCTCAGTGACATCATTCATCATGTAATTTATCTTTTCCGCTGCAAGTCTGTCCCTTGTGCTTTTTGCTTCCTCCAGAGACTTCACTGTCCTGAAATCTGGCTGTAAGTGTTCAGTGGACATAATCATCTGAGCAGATCCAGGTTTACCTTTACGTGCCGTTCGACCAAAAGCCTGGAGTTCCACTCTTGTGTTTTCGGAGAGGAAAGAAAGGATCACAAATAGTCCTCCATTGTGGTTCACCTGTTTGGACACTTTAATGTCAGTGCCACGTCCAGCAAGGTTTGTGGCAACAATAACATCTCCAGGAAGAAGTTCTTTCTCTATTTTACTCAAGCTGTCTTTGTCACTTCGGCTGTAGAGGATGATTTCACCTGGAATGCTACTTTTCAGTTCTTCGTAGATCTCCTTAGCTTTGTTGATAGTTTCGCAGATCACCAAGGCTGCTCTTCCATCTCTGTAGGAATTTTGTGAAATCTGAGCCATAACAACTTGTTTTATTTCAGATTTCCACTCCTCAGATGATTTCTTCAAAGTTCCTTTGACTTCAAATAACTTTTTCTGGTTGAATGTTGGCATTCTGCAGGCAGACAAAGTTGGATATATGTTCTGTAAAAACAGAATGTCTCTTTCACCGCCAAGTGTTCCTGTGGTTCCATATATCTTCCCTTGGTATTTTTGAAAAAAGGAGATGTTAGAAACGTAGTTCGTCACTGTTGAAATTGTGCTCAGTTTAATTTGGTGTTTGATCTCAACAAACTGCTGCAGACCATCACCCCATTTCTTATTCAGTTCAACAATACCAGTAGATCTGAAGTCCACTGGACAGATGCTGTTGTTTTCTACAACATAGTCCCGGCCTTCCCTCAGCTGCTTTGCCAAAAAAGCATTCTCTACCCATGCAGACGTTTTCTTTGCAATCAGATTTTTGAATTGTCCTGGAATGCTGATTTTGTCATTACTGTTTGTGCATGGGGTGAACTGAATCTTGTCTACGATTAACTTTGTTATGGGCTTCACAAGAATTTCTTCTGAGTCATAAAGGGCACAACACAATCCTTCCTCCAAGACCAGAAACTTTAGCTCTGGGATGTAGTGTTTGCTGTATGGACTGAGCTTTCTTAGGCAAAGCAATCCCTTGGCATCTAACGTGTAAAGAGTAAAACCATAGGGGACATAGTTCTCCATTTCTTGAAAAAAATCAACCATAGCATCTTGACTAACAATTTTCAGTTTCTTTGGAATTTCATCCTTTTCACTCTTGTAGATATCCTCTGCAAAACCAGGTGGTACAGCATTGGTCTCTTCAGCTATTCGTAAAATGTCCATTGGATCATTGATTTCAGTTTCTTCTGTATTAATTGAGTCAAATATAGCCTTGAAGAAAGAAGCAGGAGGACCCTGTACAAATGTCTGATATCCTGAAGACAGGAAGCCATACTCTCTAACATGGCCCCAGATCATTGCCAAAATAGTGTTCAGGTGCTGCATGGACACCATGGGACTGGACAGGTAAGTCAGCTGAACTCCCTGATCCAGCAGCAGTGAATCCACCTCGTCAATGATGATGCACTGAAAGTTACGATCAGGTCTCACATTTTTCATCTCAAATATCTGGCGAAGGTGATCAGCAGCAAAGGCTTCAATAGTTCCATAGACAATGTCCTTCTGGTAGCACTTTTTTCGACTGTCATCATCCGTTTTATCAGTGTTTATGTCAACTGTAATGCCAAAGTGTTTGTAGAAATTCTTCCATTCTTCTGCATCTCTTTGACATAAAACTGAAGAGCTGGACACTACATCAACTTTTTCACCCCTGAGAACACGGAACACAGCAAACATTGCAATGACACAAGACTTTCCCTCTCCAGTTCCCATCTCCAGGAGCTTCCCGGTGTCAGACAAGGCCAAGAGGCACCAGCTTATGATCTGAGTGGTTCGGGGCCACCACTTCCCTTTAGCTTGGTGCATGTGAACAGCATTGCATAAGACTGCCAGGACCTCCTGAAGGTCTTCTGTTTCCATGCTGTGGCTGAGAGTCTTTGCTCTTTGGACATCTTTGTAATTTTTAATTTCACCAGTTTCAATCAGGTTTGTCACACGAGTTACTACAGTGTATGACTTATTCAGTGTTTGTTCATCAATGTTTTTCATTTGGCGTATTTCATCAAAAATAACATCAAGGCTTTTTACCTTTTCATCTCCAAGGCTTCTTTTTAAATGTTGAATCAGATTCTCAGTTTTACATGACTCGAGGAGCTTTATGATAGACTGGTTGTTCTCATCCTTCCACTTGGAGGAAACCTGATAGGTTTCCATCAGGTGTAAAATCTTCATGATGGAAATGCGGTCTTCATCATGATAGTGGTCAGTTAAGACTCCAAGGAGGTTCAAGATCTCCTCTGGTGGCCAAAGTGTTTGAGCTCCAAGATTTGAAATCATGTGAAAGATCTCTTTGGTTTGTTCATTTGAGATTTTTACATGGTCTAAAGAAACAAACATAGACTCCAAACACCATTTGGCAACAGGATGGGTTGTGTTTTCCTGAGGTTCACATTTTTCAGTAAGCACCATGAGGAGATTCTCAAGAAAGGTCAGAATGAAGATTTCATTAGGAAGCAGTTCATTCCCTGTAATTTTTTTCAGAAAATTGATCATTTTACTCTCAGGGTTTGTGTTCTTTATCATTTTACTTTGGAACACCTGAAAAAGAGCATTCACAAACTTGTGTCTCAGTTCCAAGTCTTCATTTTGCAGCTTATGCAGAAGGGTTTGCAGGACGTCTGCAGCAAACACCAGAGAATCATAACCTTTGAGCCTCGACAGGTCAATGCTTTGAAAAGCCTTGAGACTTTTCTCATCAATAATAAATCCTCGAACAAGCTGAGGACTGTCACTTTCCATCACATCTTTTCCATACTGGAAGTAATCTGAGACAAAGTTATCAAGAGTGCCATACACAATGTCAGCCTCATAGATATCCTTGAATGATGTTTGTTTCTTCATGTTTGTGCTGACAGAAATACCAAAGATCTTGTAGAAGTCGGACCACTCTTCAGTCTGCTCATCTGTATCAATAGCAGAACTCAGTATAATGTCCACTTTGTTTCCCATGAAGAACTGTGTGGCTGCAAACATGGCTGTGACACATGGGTGTTTTTCCTCAATGACCACTTGTGATATTCCAGTCCCAGTAATCAGAATGCACCACTGCAGCATCTGCTTCACCGTGGGCCACCAGCCTTTTGTGTCAAAAACTGCTTTGCAGAGCTGACAGAGACGGTCTTGTATGCCATCTGCATTTAAGGCTCCAGATTTTAGAGAATCTTTTATAAATGTTGCATCCTTTGGTGGATTTTCTGAATATTTCAAAACACCAGTGATGATGTTTTTTATTTTATCAGTTTCAGAATCATCCAACTTCTGGAACACTTTGTATTCTGCTAGAGTTGCAGGTAGACTGATCTCATCTTTCTTCCTGAGAATCTTTTGGAAATCCTGATGAAAACTCTCAAAGTTATCAAGGTTCAGAATATGGACTAGAGCACGTCCAGACTCATCTGTCCAGGAAGGTGATATATCATAAACATGGACCAGTGTTAAGATTTTAGCCATTAAATCATCCTTTGAGCATTTCAGTGAAAGTGCTTTGAGCAGATTTACTGCTTCCATTGGGCTCCATTGGTTTCTTTGTACAAGTCTAAGGATCATCCCAGTTGATTCAATGTGGGGCTCCTTGTTATTCAGATGATTGAGTGTGGATAGGAGAAGTTTCACACACTGCATTTCCATTTTCAAGATGAACACAGAGTTTCTTTCTACTGAGGTATTCAGTGATGATGTGAGGACACTCAGGAATTCAGTTGAAAAAAGCTGCTTGATGGAAAGCTCTTCTTCAGCCCACTGTTTGGCTATAACTAGTGCATCACTATCAGAGCTGTGACTGTCTGTGAAAAAGTGCATCAAGGTGAGATGCAGGGCTTGAGTCAACAGGAAACTCTCTGAAACATCACATGCTGATTGGCTGATGGACTCAACAAAGGACTGCAGATGATTGGAGACCTTCTGTAGTGAAACTTGATCTGGTATGTCCAGAGAGAGGGCGCACAGCTCTGTGATGTACACCTGAGCGTGCTGCAGAGTGTTGAGAGAGGGGGGAGCACTGGTCCAGTCACCAAACAGAAGTTTGTCCAGAGATGAAAGGATCTTCTTCAGCTGATCAGCAGTCAGCTCATTCAAGCTGAGATCTGAAACATCCATCTCACATTTCTGAGAGAGGATTTCAAGGAACTGATCACTGCCACCGCCTGATTCATCAGCCTGAAACTCATCCAAATGTCCAATCAGAACGTTTTGCTTGGACTTATATTCTTCTGATACTTTGTTTTGCTGTTGTTTCTCATACTGCTCCTTAGCTTGTTGGTAAGATTCTTCTAGTTCTGTATCCAACTTTTCTCTTTGTCTTTTTTCCTCTTTCCTCCTTTCTTCCTCTCTCTGTCGTTCCTCTTCTCTCCTCCTCTCCTCCTCTCGCTGTCGTTCCTCTTCTCTCCTTCTCTCCTCCTCTCTCTGTCGTTCCTCTTCTCTCCTCCTCTCCTCCTCTCTCTGTCGTTCCTCTTCTCTCCTCCTCTCCTCCTCTCTCTGTCGTTCCTCCTCTCTCCTCCTCTCCTCCTCTCTCTGTCGTTCCTCTTCTCTCCTTCTCTCCTCCTCTCTCTGTCGTTCCTCTTCTCTCCTTCTCTCCTCTTCTCTTCTCCTTGCTTCCTCTCTTTCTCTTTCCTCTTGATCTCTGATTGGCTTATGAAAGCAGTATTCACACTTGTACATCATATCATGACCGACCTCTCTGTAGTATTCGCCTCCATTGTACACATACACGAACAGGCCATGAACAGTATTTTTGTAGAAATTGTCAAAGCTTGTACACGGATTCAGGACTTTATTACAAACGCAGCATCTCAGCCTGTCACCCATGTGACATTCTGATGGTACGTTACCCATTTTTGTTGGGTTTTGTAGGGGTTAAGTGAAGATTTTCAAGAGCCTCCGGTGTTTCCCTAAAACAAAAAGAACAAACATTTTTTTAAATCAAAGAACTGGAGGCTTTTCAGTGGTCAATTGCTTTAATGCATGCATGGAATGAACACTCTAAAATGATTGGTTGGTGTTAAGTTCAGATTTGTTAATTTTAGGGGGGAAATGTCCTGCTGCATGCTCAGTAATCCAGGTAGAAAAAACTAAAAACGTAAAATCAGGTCCTCAGGACAAATTCTTCTTTGTTAAAACATTTCATCTTTTATCAAAAGACCTTCTGAACTGATGAAATCCTTTGGCTGAAGGACTAATCGTCTCAACAAATAGATGAAGTGTTTTGGATGAAGGACGAAATGTATAAAAAAGAAAAAAGAAAGAAACCACCCAGAGGACCAGACTTAACTTTACTGGATTGTTTACCTGGATTATTGAGCATGAACTTTGATGTTTTGAACCACTTTGGCTATGGCTGCTTCAGAGGAGTCGACTGGGGAGAATGTAAGCTCCAGATACTATCTTATCACCAGCAAACTGGTTGGTCCACTATGTGAGTGTGCTGCTTGTGGAGTGGAGTTTGTTGTGGCTCCTTGGACTGATGAAGTCCTTTGCATGAAGGGAAAAAAAATGTCTCAACAACATCAAAAAAAAAAAAAAAAAAAAGAAACACCCAGATGACCTGACTTAACTTTGTTGGATCTTCACATACAGTTTGTAAAAACAAGAACAAAAAAAAAAAAAAAACTTGTTGGTTTCAAACTAATATTTTTCATAAAATTTAAAATTTTCAAATAGGTTTAGTGAGCATCATGGTGGCACAGTTGATAGAGCGGCCGCCTCTCAGCAAGAAGGTAGCTGGATCAAATCCCGGCCAGGGGTCTTTCAGGGTGAAATTTGCATGTACTCTGTGCATGCGTGGGTTTTCTCCACGTACCCCAGTTTCCTCCCACAGACTAAAACATGCATGTTAGGCTGATAACTAAATTGTGTCTAGGATTAGAGTGAGAGAGTGAATGGTTGTTTTTCTCGTTTGTCTCTAAGTGGCCCTGTGATGGACTGGAGACCTGTCCAGGATGTCCCCTGTCTCTCGCACAGTGACTGCTGGATGGGCAACAGTGACCCCCACAATCCAAAAAAGAAGAACCGGGTAAAGATAACAGATGGATAGTTTTAATTTACTCTACAAAAGTTAAAACTTTTGTGAAATAATAATGAATATTGATCGAGCACGACAAATGATTTATTAGCCACTTTTGATGAATTCAAAAAATATATATGATTAAACAAATCAAAGCCATTGTTTTGAACTCTGCAAAGTACTGAAAATATTATTTCATTTAACAACGTAAACTCAGTTCAACCAACCAATGTATTTCCAATGTATTTATGATGTGTTGAGACAACAGTATTACTTATATTGGAACATATCTAATGTATACAGTGCCTTGTGAAAGTATTCACCCCCTTGGCATTTCTTGTGTTTTGCTACCTCAGAACCTGGAATTAAAATGGATTATTTGCGGGTTTGCATGACTTCATTTACAGGACCTGTCCACAACTTTGAACTTTTGCTTTTCTTTTTATTGTGAAGAAAACAACAAATAGGACAAAAATAACAGAAAACTTGTGTGCATAACAATTCACCCCCCTAAAGTCAGCACAATGTAGACTCACTTTTTGCAGCAATTATGGGTACAGCTGCAAGTTACTTTGGATAAATCTCTATGAACTTGCCACTGAGATTTTTGGCCCATTTTTCAAGGCAAAACTGCTCCATCTCCTTCAAGTTTTTTCGCTGGTGAACAGCAATCTTCAAGTCTGACCACAGATTCTTAATTGGATTAAGGTCTGGGCTTTGACTGGGCCATTTCAATGCATTTGCATATTTCTCTTAAACCACTGAGGTGTTGCTTTAGCAGGAAGCATTGTGTCATTGTCCTGTTGGAATGTGGACATCTGTCCCAGTCTCAAATCACTGACAGACCGAAACAGGTTCTGCTCAAGAATATCCTTTTATTTAGCACTATGCACCATTCATTTCCCCCATCCCTGCTACTGAAAAATTATCACCGCAGCATGATTCTGCCACCAACATGTTTCACTGTGGGGATGCTGTTCTTGAGGTGATGAAAGATTTTGGTTTTGCACGAGACATAGCATTTTCTTTGGTGGCTAAAATGTTCAGTTGTGTCTCCCCTAACTAGATGCTGGTAACTAGAGCGTCTCCTGCATGACTTTTGGCAAACTCAGAATGAGCCTTCCTATTTATGTCAGTAAGTAAAGGCTTTTTTTTCTGGCCACTCTTCCATAAAACCCAGCTCTATGGAGTGTACAGCTTATTGGGGTTGAATGGATAGATACATACTCTATTCTCTACTTGGGAACTCTGCAGGAGCAACCCTGTCTTATGTTCTTCCCATCCGATAATGGGTTTGATGGTGCTCTGAGGATCATCAGAGATTTGGATATGTTTTTTATAAGCCAACCCTGACTTGTACCTCTAAACAACTTTGTCCCTGACTTGTTTGGGGATCTCCTTGGTCTTCATGGTGGTGTTTGGTTGGTGGTGCCTCTTGCTTAATGGTGTTGCAGCCTCTGGGGCATTTTAGAAAAAGATGTTCCAGTACTGACAGATCATGTGACACTTTGATTGCACACAGGTGGACTTCATTTCAATAAGCATGTGACCGCTGAAGTAGGTTGCTCCAGAAATTTTTAGCTAATTCATAGCAAAGGGGGTGAATGCATACGCACATGCCAATTTTCTATACAGTATTTTATTTCCATAAAGTTTTTTAGGTTTTTATTTTCATATTACTTAACCAACTTAAACTATTTTGTGCAGTTGCATCCCATATCAGATAAAAAAAATAAATTCGGGTTGTAATGTAACAAAATATGTAAAAAGCCAAGGGAGTGACTATTTTCATAAGGTAATGGATATTTGAATAGCATTTATGATTAAAAAATATTCTGTATAAGTAAAAATAGATGTAATTAGAAAGTATTCCCTCAGTTCTGTAAACTGTACTCATAGATTTGATGGATTAGCAATAATATTTAAGTCTGTCTGCTGCCGGGGCTATATTGAGTTTTGGGCTGGAGATTTGCATGTGCAAAATATGGGGATGTCAAAGTCAGTGCAAAACCTGCTGTGAAACCACAGTTTGGGGATCATCTACAAAAGCGGTATTTAATTAAAAATGGTAGTTTGACACATCAAAGTTCATGCTCAATAATCCAGGTAAACATCCATCCATCCATCCATCCATCCATCCATCCATCCATCCATCCATCCATCCATCCGCTTCCGCTGGTTCTGAAGTCGGGTCACGGTGGCAGCAGATTGAACAGGGAGGCCCAGACATCTCTTTCCACAGACACCTCTTCCAGCACTCCCAGGCCAACCAAGAGACGTAGTCTCTCCAGCGTGTCCTGGGTCTTCTCCGGGGTCTCTTCCCAGTCGAACATGCCTGAAGAACCTCGGGAGGCGCCCAGAGAGCATCTTTACCAGATGCCTGAACAAGCTCAACCGGCTCCTCTAGATGTGGAGGAGCCGCCGCTCGAGGAGCAGTGGTTCTACTCTGAGACTCATGGATAACTGAATTTCTCACCCTTTCTCTAAGGGAGAGTCCAGCTGCCCTGTGAATAAAACTCATTTCAACTGCCTGTATCCACAATCTCATTTTTTCAGTCACTACTCGGAGTGCATGACCATAGGTGAGGGTAGGAATGCAGACCAACTGGTAAACGGAGAGCTTCGCCATACAGCTCAGATCCCTCTTCACCACAATGGACCGGTACAGAGTTTGCAATACTGCAGCTGCTGCACCAATCCGTCTGTCAGTCTCATGCTCAATTTTCCCCTCACTCGTGAACAAAACCCCAAGATACTTAAACTCCTGCACTTGAGGCAGAACCTCACCCTTGACCTGCAGAGAGCTATCCACCCTTTTCCAGTTGAGGACCATGGCCTCAGATTGGGGCCTCAGTCTGAGGCAGCCATGGCCAAAGTGGTTCAAAACATCAACCACTTTGGCCATGGCTGCCTCAGACGAGTCAACGGAGGAGAGGGCAGTCTCCAGAAACCACCTTATCACCATCAAACTGGTTCATCCACTATGTGAGTGTTCTACTTTTGGGACTGAGCTTGTTGTGGCTCCTCAGACTGATGAAGTCTTTTGGATGAAAGATGAAATATTTCAACATAAAAAAAACTGTCCAGAGGACATGATTTAATTTTGTCCGTTTGACACCTTTTCAACAATGCATTGACATCAGATGCAGTGCCCTAGATTGGCACGCTGGTATTGGTTCTTCTCCTTAAAAAGCAGGACTGGAGTGTGTGCTTCAAATACAGGGACATCACTCTCTTTAGCCTCCCTGGTAATGTTTATAGTTTGCTGTTGAAGAGAGTTCAATTGATCATCAAACCTCAGATTCAAGAGGAACAATGCAGGCGTTGTTCTAGCAGTGGAACACTGGACCTATACCCTTTACTCTCACAAGGCTTCTCGAGAGGGCATGGAAGTTTGGCCAACCAGTCTACATGTGTTTTGTGAACTTGGAAAAGACCTTCTTTGTGTTACTCGAGTTGCACTGTCGGGAATGCTTAATGAGTGGTAATGTTGGCACGCTCATTCATAAAAGGGTGGACTGCTCTTTCCAGGTTGGGAGTGAGGTTCTGCCTCAAGTTGATGAGTTTAAGTATCTCGAGGTTTTTCTACATGAGTGAGAGAAGCATGGAGCGTGAAATCAATAAACGTAATGGCGCAGCTTTTGTAGTACTGTGGACTCTGTGCCGGTTCATTGTGGTGAAGAGGGCACTAGGCTGCAAGGCAAAGCTTTCTGTTTACAGTCAGTCTACATTCCTACCCTCACCTATGGTTATGAACTGGGTAGTGACTGAAAGTACCAGATTGTGGATACAGGCGGTTTAAATGAATTTTCTTCACAGGGAAGCTGGACTTTCACTTAGAGATAGCTGAGAAGTTCACTTATCCAGGAGATACTTGTGGTAGAGCCGGTGCTCCTCCACATTGATAGAAGCCAGATAAGATAGTTTGGACATCTGGTTTGGATGCCCTCTAGACACCACCTTATGGAGGTTTTCTGGGCATGTCCAACTGGGAGGAGACCCAGAGGAAGACCCAGGACATGCTGGATAGATTGTGTCTCAGCTGGCCTGGGAATCCCTTAGAAACCGCCCAGAAGATCTGGCAGATGTGAATGTGAAAAGAGCTGTTTGGGTTTCACTGTTCAAGCTGCTGCCCCATGACGACTCCAGAACGAGTGGAAGTTAATGGATGGATGGATGGATGGAAGGATGGACGACAGACTTTTGGTGAATAGTTTTTTTCAGTTTTTTCCCCACCTTGTTTCATACTCAGGTGATGTCAAAATAGATGTTCAGCTCAAATTATGACTTCTGTTCCTGTTCCCATCTGCTTTTTATTTGCAGTAAATTGTGAAAATTACCAATATTATCGATCCTTAAAATGATCATCTATCCAACTTTATTTATGCTCTAATGCTTGTTCTTGTTAACAAGCATTAGAGCATAAAGAATGAAGTCTGTAAGAAAAATCCTTCTGTACAGTTTAACTAACCACACACATATTCTTTGGAAATGGATCGCAAATCCATACAGAACTAAAGGAAAAATATTTCCCAGCCCATGCACGTCTTTTATGGCATGCAGTCATAATTCTTTGGGAGACTGATGCCTATCTTAGCAGTCAGTGGGTGAGAGGTGAAGTACATTGTGGAGAGTCTATCAAACACAGGGCCAAATAGAAACACCCAACCAGGTAACGTCTCACACAAGAGGCCAAAAAAGAATTTCAGTTTAACCTAACATGCACGTTTTAGACACACATGCAAAGAGTTAACAGGTGACTAAAAGTTGCCCCATAGGTGTGTGTGTGTGTGTGTGTGTGTGTGTGTGTGTGTGTGTGTGTGTGTGTGTGTGTGTGTGTGTGTGTGTGT
>JARVGQ010001954.1:34050629-34060881 GCA_031762355.1 Hypsolebias martinsi | reverse complement strand
ATATACCACAATATGTTTTTAAGATTAGATGCTGAAGCCTTTAAGCTGCTGTCACTGTAGAGATCAAACAAAGTTACATCTGGACACCGGCTCCTTTTCTGGACATGAAACGTTCCTCCAGGTACGACCACGGGCACTCGTCCTCATCCTGCACCTCCTCATTGTCTCCGTGTTGTCCTCTGTCTTCATTTTGGCCTTTTCTCCAAACCTTCGGTCCATAAACGTCTCTATGGAGTTGTCCTTTGATTACATCATAGATAATTAGCGCTATCGCGATCTGAGTGTCTTATTGGCTGCAAAGATGAACGGTCTGAATATTAATTCAAATTATGGCCATGCTCAGCAACAACTTCTGATTTTAAAAGTAGCAAAGTAGATTACATGGTCTAAGTTGTACTTATGAGGAAAATTACACACTTGAAAGAAATACTCATACAAGTACAAGTACCCAAAATTGTGAGTATTTGTAATTTGTTACTTCCGCCCCGGTTAATAATCATTCAACCTTAATGTATACATGTTAGTCTCACTGAACCACAAGAACTCATTTACAAATTTTGATAATACTTTTTTTTTTTTTTTTTACTTTTAAACATGGAGTATTTTTCATTCAGGACACAATGAAAAAAATAATGATTTTTACTTCCAAAAATTACAGCAGGGGGTCTGGGGGTCCTCCCCCGGAAATTTTTGAATAACATGTATGTGATTTCCTGCATTTTATATATTTTAATGGGTTGTTAAACATCTACATGTTTGTCAAAAAATATATATTTTTTTGCAGACCCCAAAGCACCGGCTCATGGACCTTTAGAGTGTTCAAGTGGGGTGATAAAAAACAAGATGTTACTTAAAAACATGACAATTTGGGGCAATTAAGCACTTTAACAATTTACAGTTAACAATAAGAATTGCATTCTGAATTTTAAAATGACTGCCGGCATTCTGGTTTGATCGTTCTGGACGAACTGCAAGGCAAACAGGAAACTGTTTGCTGCAAAGCATCATGAGACCGGCCACTTTCAGCAGCTTTTACTTTAAAGAGATAGTTCAGTCATTTCTGAAAATGCATTTTTTACAAATAGTTATCAGTAGTTAGTACCTCATCAGTCATAGTGTAGAATGTATTTTAAAAAAAGAGCTAAAGCCTTAAACTAGGTTAAGCGAATGGCTAGCTAAAGGAGGGCCTGTCTGATTTTCAGGTCTAAAAATAGCTTTCTAATAAACAATAATACACTTTTGTGTGACATCATTTGTTTACTTTGTTGTTGTTTTCCCAACCGATCAGCGTTGGTGTGAACATACAACAGGCTGCTGAATGTATGGGTCCACCAGGAGGGGAGTAAACTTTGGACCGACTAGATGCACTGACCGGGCATTTGATAAGCAAGGAATGTAAAGTAAGTACATTGGACAAGAAATGCACGTAAACATGTTTCTTTCAAGGTGTACTGATGGGAACAGGGTTCTGCAAAGATTAGCTTTCTTTGTCATTTAACTTTCAAATGCGAACAACGATTTGTGGTTTAACTGGCTGAACACATTCCAGGAGAAGCACGAGCGCCATTGTTTCTGAAAACACGAGCACAACGAGGAGATAAAGACACTTGTTTTCTGCCTAAACCACGTTAAAACAGCTAACATGTTCAATAAATAACTAAAAAGTTTATAAGAAATTTTATTTAGGAATACAGTACTGTTATTGCATTACAAACTTGCAATTATCGACACCGCATACAAATTTATCTCCATATTTCAGGAAAAAATGACTAATTCTATTCAAGATATTAAATAAAAATCACTGAAACAAAAACACAGCATAAACCCAATGCAATGGTGTTACGCAGTCTGGTAATTTTGCAAAAAGATAATACATGATTAGGTGACTTTTTACAAACTTGTGTTCAGACAGTAAGAAATGTATTAAATCCCCTGTAAACGCCCATAAAAATTAAAATAAAAAGTTTCTTCACAAAAAAGGTCAAAAGCAAAATCAGTACATACAATACGAAAACAAATATCTCAATATGCAGGAATTCTTCATTTATTTTTCATAAAATGAACATAAACCAAATTTTAAACAAATTTAAAAACGTCATGGTTGTAAATATATTAATAAAATTGTTTCCTGTAATAAATAAAAATGCAATATAAAGTGCTACAACTACAAAAAAAGTGATCTATGACACAGTTTTTAAAACGTACAAGTGATTACACCATTTTTCTATAGATACAGTGCATTGCTTTATCTATACGATCTAGATCTACAAATCCTATTCAAGGTTTTTATTGATGAGCATCCTCTGTCAATTTGCGGCCTAAGTGAACTTGCACACTTTGGCAGATGCTCCATCTGAAAGCCAGAGTCCAAGATGGAGTGGGTAGGTGAACGTGGTCTGGACTCTGTGGAGGAGAGTCATGGTTTCGCTGACGCTGTAGAAACAAATAACACCGTCACTGTGGTCCAGGTACACTCCGATTCTGGAGGACCATATGCCGGGGATGGACGTTTTGACCGTGTCATGCCTGAATTCACCACTGTTTTTGAAACAATCTAAAGCCCAGGACTTTTTGTTTTGTCCGAACATGCATTCGTTGAAGGTCCCGGCTCTGCTGATGTTCTTGTAAGCGAGTGCCACCATGACTCCTTTCCCACTCCTCTCCACTTCCAGGTAGCAGCGGCCAGTGAAACACTCTCGACTCAGGACCTGCCAGGAGTATGCAAACCTGTCTGGGTGGTTAGGATACGCCAGCTCTTCCCCCACAAACACAGCTTCTCTGTTCTCGTTGGTTATTGCCAGATGTGGGTTTGCAGTACTTGGATCCAATGTGATGTCTTGAGCGTACTTTAATAAGTTAGCTCTATTCTGAAAATTGTTTAATTTTTCCTTGGTGCTAGCTCTGGCCAGTAAAGTGTGAGGTGAGGGCTTCTCAAACTCAAGGTTGTTCAAACTGATTTGAGACTTGCTTCGAACAAGATGATTGGCGGTTCGAGACGAGTCTTTGTCTTTTTGCATGAAGTCATCTGGATTGGAGATGTCATTTCTGACCTTAGAAAACTTATGTCTGTTTCGTCTAGGGGTGGCAATGGCTGCGGCCAAGTCACCCCTGTGAAGGTTTATGTTAGCATTGGCTTCTGAAAATTGGGGATTGTCAAGTGGAGTGGTGATTCTGGTCATAAAAAGATCCTGCCCACGGGTTTCAAAGTCAGCTCTTATTGGTGAAAAGTTCTGTTCTCTAGTTTCAGGGGTGTCTCTTACATGTGAGAAGTTCTGTCTGCTGGGTTTGGGGTCAGATTTGATTTTGGAATTGTCATGCCACTTTGATTTAAAAACATCAGTATCAGCAAAATTACCATTGTCCTGCATGATGCCGTCTCCATTCTTGAAAACGTATGGTGGAGGGTGTGCGGGGCTGATTAGGTTCTGTAAGATTCTGGACTGTACAAACTCGGCTGTGGTCTTTACAGGTTCATGACTGGGCTCAAAAACAGCCGCCTCTTGCTCTGCATGCACAACTGATGGTAGACCATTGGTTCCAGTTATTGCATTCAGAATCTTTTCGTATTCTTCGTTAAGAGCCTCCTGCAGTTTATTTCTGGCCTCGGCCACAGCCACCGTAACCTTCTCAAAGTTTCTCTGACGGTGAAACTTGTACGTTGGTTGGTACTTTGAATCACCAAGATGACTCAGTGAAGGAAAATTTACCACAAAATGAATGTGGTTCTCTGTGCGTGAAAGCTCGTCTAGCTTGGCATCTTGTCTGTTCAAGTCGTAAAGCTCTTTCTCCACTTTGTCCCGAACCGTTGTGAACCGACCCACCTCGGAGTTCTGCCGTGACTGAAGGCTTTCCTTAATGTGAGAGAGTTTTTTCTCGATTGTATGAATGAGTTCTGTGAAAACCTTCTCAGTGTTGACCAGTGCGTTGTCAGTAAATTCATTAATTGTATCTTCTTCCTGTTGAAAAACACTCAGATCTTTTCCTCTCTCCTGGATTCTCAGCTGGATTCTTTGCCGAGCTGACTGAAGTTCTTTCTGCCTCTCAATCCTTTCGGCTTCTATGGAGACTTTGGTGTGGCCGTGATGGCCGTCCTTGGAGCAGACGTAACAGATGCAGCGCTGATCAGTGCGGCAGAACATCTTCATGACTTCTTGATGCTGGGAGCAGATGCTCTCCTGAAGATCTGCAGTTGCTTCCACCAACTTGTGCTTCCTCAAGGGGGGCACGTCATTGTGAGGTTGGAGATGAGTCTCACAATAAGAAACCAAACACTGCAGACAGGATTTGACAGCTTTGAGCTTCCTCTCAGAGCAGACATCACAGGCTACATCTTCAGGTCCAGCATAGCAATCGTCAACAGATGCAAGGTCTTGGACAAAAGGCTTTGTTACCTCTGCAGGAGCTTGGATTAAATGCTTCTTTGGTAGCACAGGAGCTGAAACTGGAGACTTCTTTGGCTTCAGAGGAGCTTGGACTTCAGCCTTAAACAGCTTCAGAGGAGTGTGGGCTTCTGTCTTCCTCATCTCATCCACTACAACAGCTATCATGGTATTTTTAACCAGCACAGGTCTCTTTACAAAGATCTCTCTGCACCGAGGGCAGCTGTAGATCCCCACATGATCCTCTTGATCCAAGTGATTGTTGATACAGCTCATGCAGAAGCAGTGGCCACAAGGTATGGCCATTGGATTAGTCAGAAGGTTCGAGCATACCGAGCAGCAGAACACTTCTCGTTCGAGTTGAATCCCTGCCATCGTTTTCTCTGTTAAGAGCTGTTATTCCATAACTGAGAGATAAGGACTGAATGAAGGAGCTCAAACGCACCTGAACAAATACAGACATGGGAGGGAGGGCTTTGCAAGGTTTCAGGAGGAGGAGGAGCTTGAACAAGAAGAATTTTCAGTACATGGAAAGTTTTATTTTACCACTTTTAGGTTTTACAAGAATTGCAAGAACAACATATTATACATACCACTGTATGAGAGCAAAGCATTCTTTTTACTACGTAAACGATGCTCTCGGTTCTAAATCGTTTCAAACAAATGTAAGAAAACAGGTTTGACCAGACAGTTTGCAGAACTACCAAGTCTTAGGAGAGTTGAAAGTATTCCATTTGTATAAATCTGTTTCAGCCGTAAAAACGAAGGTCTTTGAGTGGCATCTTTCTGCACGGCCACTAAGATGAAGACCACCAAACTTTCTTCTAACATGCACAGTGTTTAAAGTTTCAACAAGATAGTGATTTCAGAGACCTGTTTTGTTTGTGTGCAAAATAACTTTCATTTAAAAACAAAAAGAATAAGGTCAAAGACGGTGGCAGTCAGAAAGCTCAAACGTTTAAGGTGCAAGTGGAAATTCCTTATTTTGTACATTTTTAAAAAGCAGTTTTCAGCTACTTTTGGTCGATGTAAAAAGAAAAAACACAGCTGAAGTGATAAATATTATTAAGCAATATAAACCTGACCACATCCAGTGGTGCTTGAAAGTTTGTGAACACTTGAGAATTTTCTATATTTCTGCATAAATATGACCTAAAGCATCATCAGATTTTCACACAAGTCCTAAAAGTAGATTAAGAAAACCCAGTTAAACAAATGAGACAAAAATATTATCTTTGGTCATTTATTTATTGAGGAAAATGATCCAGTATTACATATCTGAGTGGTAAAAGTATGTGAACCTTTGCTTTCAGTACAGTATCTGGTGTGACCCCTCTGTGCATCAATAACTTCAACTAAAAGTTTCTGGTAACTGTTGATCAGTCCTGCAAACCAGCTCGGAAGAATTTTAGCCCATTCTTCCGTACAGAACAGCTTCACCTCTGGATGTTGGTGGTTTCCTCACATTAATTGCTGCTTCAGGTCATTCCACAACATCTGGACTGGATTAAGGTCAGGACTTTGACTTGGCCATTCCAAAACATGAACTTTATTCTTCTGGATTCATTCTTTGGTAGAACCACTTGTGTGCTGAGGGTCACTGTGTTGCTGCATGACCCACTTTCTCTTGAGATTTAGTTCATGGACAGATGTTCTGACATTTTCCTGTAGAATTCTCTGATATAATTCAGAATTCACTGTTCCATCAATGACGACAAATTGTCCTGCCTAGATGCAACAAAACAGGTCCAAACCATGATACTACCACCACCATGTTTCACAGATGGGATAAGGTTTTTCTGCAGGAATGTGGTTTTCCTGCCTCCTAACTTAACACTTTTCATTTAAACCAAAAAGTTTTATTTTGGTCTCATCCATCCATAAAACATTATTCCAACAGTCTTTTGGCTTGTCCTCATGATCTTTAGCAAACTGTAGATGAGCAGCCATGTTCGTTTTGGAGAGCAGCGGCTTCTCCTTCAACCCTGCCATGTACACCATTGTTGTTCAGTGTTCTCCTGATGGTGGACTCATGAACATCAACATGAGTCAGTGTGAGAGAGAAGTTACCCTGGGTTCCTTTGTGACCTCGTCCACTATTCCACACCTTACTCTTGGCGTGATCTTTGATGGTCCACCACTCCTGGGGAGGGTAACGATGGTCTTGAATCTCCTCCATTTGTACACAGTCTGTCTGACTGTGGATTGGTGGAGTCCAAACTGTTTAGAGATGGTTTTGTAATCTTTTCCAGCCTGATGAGCATCAACAACTCTTTTTCTGAGGTCCTCAGAAACCACCTCTGTTCCTGCCATGATCCACTTCCACATGTTGTGAAAAACAGACGTTGACAGATCCTGTTCTTTAAATCAAACAGGGTGTCCACTCACACCTGATCATCATCCATTGACTGAAAACACCTGACTCTAAGTTCACCTTCAAACTAACTGCTAATCCTAGAGGTTCACATACTTTTACCACCTACAAATATATACTGTTGGATCATTTTCCTCAATAAGAAAAATGAACAAGTATAATATTTGTGTCTCATTTGTTTAACCGAGTTCTCTTGATCTACTTTTAGGACTTTTGTGAAAATCTGATGTTTTATTGTGAAACTCTGATGTTTTAGTTCATATTGATGCAGAAATATAGAATATTATAAAGGTTATACCTGCATTTCTTGTTTTCTTATTTGTAACATTAGCTGTTCCACAAATGACCCTTTATACATTGATGTTTAATGGTGAATATTTGTTGTACTATTTTTGAAAGACGTTGCAGATGCATCAAAATAGAAAGACACTCCCCGTCTGGTTGTGTCTAAAAACTAATGACAGTAAAGATAATCCTATTCTATTGTCTTCTATTGTGTGAAACTGTGCAGATCACAGTCACTGGGGAAAATGTGTTCCTTTTTACTGCTGCATGCTTATTTAAACTGAAACAGTCCAACTTTGTTACCAAGAATCACGAAACTTAGTGCAGAATTACATTAAAGTGAAGAAAACTAGAATATTTTTATGAGTATGTGTGTCTGAGAGGAAGAGGGAGAGTACTGTGTTAAGTGAGTTAAAAAAAAATCAAAAGGAGAATAAAGAGGATATTGTGTGTTTGTACGAGTGTGTTGCTGGTGTTTGGGAAAGTACATTACATGACTTGAAAGGAATGAAGCTTCAGGATATTTCGGCTCTTTGTATGAGCACTTCTGGTCCTCGTGTTCGTAGCATCAGATGTTATTATGGGATAAAAATAAGGTCTCAAACTACATTATTAAATTTAAATTTGTGATTAGGTTTGGGGAATTGTTTTCATGGAAACTGCTTAAGAAAGTCTCCAGTAATTATTTGTAAGGTTTTATGACGTCATCGAGGAACCCCAGGACCTCCAGCTGGGCTTAAATGTGAATGCCGAACATTTTCTCCATCTCATACTCCTTACTCCTTCCCATAATGCACTTCTAAATGTCAAATGAACCCTAAGAGAGCACACACAGAAAGAGAAGTGTTTTGCAGTAATAGCCTTTTACAGTGCCATAGAGCCTACTGAGCTCCAGTGCCTCGTCCTCAGGAGTCAGAAAGTCCTTGTACAAACTGGACTTTTAGATCGTTTCGTGCACAAACACTCAGAGGAATCCATCTGTGGTGCATTACTAAAACTACTCAGCTGGTGGTGATTTATCAAATGCACAAAACTCCAATTTACTTCTTCAGTTTCCCCATGTTGAGGGAGAGCCCCTCAGCAAATTCAAGTGAGTGCAGAAAAACAGCGGAGCCGTGCTGGTAATGTTCCACTGAACGTTGCTTTCACTCCTCAAACATCAACGCTGGAATGAAGCGCAAAACAAGCCGCAGAAGGAAAAACAGACTTGTTTTTGAGCCGTTTATGCAACCAGAAAGTTATAAACATTTATAAACACAAAAGAATCCCCGCAATTTTTCACGCTTCCTGTTCCAGTGCCGGTTATGATCGCGCAGGAATCTTTTGGCCGCCGTGCAGAACTCCTGACTCGGTCACAGCTGTCGGCTTTCATTTCATTCCTCCGTGATGGAAGCTGACAGGAGACCCAGCAGGTTCATTCTGGACGACCTCCAGCTGGTTTACAGTCAGAGTGCCAGCCTTCATCCGCATTGATCGGCTGCTTCGGATGTCAAAGTTGGATAAACTGTTGCAGCTTTTTCAAAACAGGACAGTCCGGACGTAAAGGTGCAGAAACAGGACGGCTGTTTACACCGAAGCAGAGTTCAACGCTCACATTTCTGTGGGTTCAAACCAACTCAACAGGTGTTTAATTGCAAGAAACTTCTGCTGTTGTGCAACTCACTGCTGGGTGAGTCGCACGATCTCAGCTCGCTGACGTAACTTCTATTTTTAGTAAAGTGGCTCTAAAAGCAGCTTACAAAACAAGCATGATTGATAGGATTTACTATTTTATTGTTTATAAATGTTTTATGTTATTTTTGATGCTTTTATTTTTATTTACTGCCTTGATTTTTTTGTTTAGCACTTTGGTAACAGCTGCTGTTTTAAATTTATTTTATAAATGCATTTGACTTGATGTTAAAAACATCAGAATCAGTTCAGGGATTTAGGATTTGGTATTAGATGTAAACAGTCCTTACCACATCTAATGTCACAGTACTGAACACATTTGGTTTCAAACATAAAGATATTTATGAAATAATAAATCCTCTATGTCTGACACACAAATTAAATGAAGACCTCTTTTGTTAACAACAAAATTTTAGGTGATCAAAAGTGTAGAAATTGATCAACTGAATTCAAAATATATATTTGGTTGCAAACGTCTGACTCTTAATAATGGCATCAAACACATAATAATAAATTTAATTAAAAAAAAACATCTTGCAGAACTTTGATGTTTTCTCTAATCTTTAACTAAATCTCACTTCGGCTGTTGCTCGTTTTGGGAAGATTTATGTATTTAATTTAATTTTTAGGTAAAATAAATGAGTCAGTAGGTTAATGTTGACCGTTTAAAATCTTTTTTCTTCATTCGTGACGACCTTGGTCCATTTAGTGGTGAGTTTTCAGGTAGAAGAGCAAAATGGAACGTGTCGGTAACAATGTAAAACTGACAGTGAGCCATTCTGGTCTTTGCTCTACACCGCTGATCAGCTGATCCAACCGTTTTCTAAACCATTTGTCAAAGAGTTATCTACAACAGGTAACATATGAATTGTTCATAATCTTTCCATGGAATCCCCACATCAAAAACAAATGAACGGTTGCTTTAATTCACCATCTTCAAGGGATAAATGGTGAGAAACCATCTGCTTTATATTTTTATTTGGCATAAAACAAAAATAAATTCTCATTATGCTGAAAGTTTAATGTTTCATATTCTGATTTATTTTAGGTGTTCTCTAAAGAGACAAAACTTTAGTCTAAATTATATTAATCCTGTGAGATGCGTGGTTCTGATTTATTTTCTCCAGCACTGTTGAAAAACAAAAAGTGAAGGAAAAGTCCATTTTACCTTGTGTCTGAGGAAAGTATGCTCCAATCAGCTTGGATTTCTTCTTCTCATAGCCCTTCTGTGTGATGTCACCTGCACGAGAAGAGCAAAGTGTTTACGTTCCTGATCACACTGCATCCATGGGTACACAGAATATTCACGTCCAGGCCGATAAAGTCAAATTTAGGCTTTTCAAGCCAACAGAACTTGGTTTTAAGAGTCACTCCAGGTCAATAAAAGATGTGCAGGAACAACACTTTAACAACTTTATTCAATATAACGAATAAAAAGAAAGAAAAAGTGGATTTGTTCTGAAATAAACATTTATTCAAAGAGAAAAGCTGCAGGTTAACTCGTCAAAACGAACAAGAATGAGGGAGAAAACACTGACGCGTC
>JARVGQ010001954.1:34003305-34013784 GCA_031762355.1 Hypsolebias martinsi | reverse complement strand
AAGTCGCACCGCTGTATAAGTCGCAGGACATGAAAATTAGTAAAAAAACTGCGACTTATACACCGGAAAATACGGTACTGAGAAAAGAACAGACACGTGCCTTTACATCTAAATTCGAGTACATTTGTGGGGTTTTTCCAGGAAAAAAAAAACATGTTCCGCATTAGATTTATTGTAAATAATTCAAATAAAATCAACTCTGAACAATAAAAACACAAGTTCTTGTCAAACCTCGAAAACGTTTAGTTTTAAAACAGTTAAAATTCTCCTCACTCAGTGTTTGTTCCTCGTCAGCTGTGTTTGTGTTGACTGACAGCAGAGGGAGTGGTGGTTGTAGTAATTACTGGAACACCTGTTCAGGTAGCTCCACAATGAGCCTCCTCTGTTGCATTTACTGACACTGCATGTTGTGCAACTTGACAACTAACGTCCATTCAACCCATTTACACCTAAAACAACACAACGCTGCTCTAAACGCTCATAGTTTCGTTTTATTTCAAAAGATTATGGGATGTTTAAACAGCTAAAGCTAACAGACATCAGTCGCTCTTGTATGTAGGGGAACGTTCGGTGTTTGTTTAAGTCTCAGCGATCCTCATGTCCCGTGTTTTCACATCAGCGAGGAGCCAGGTGTGTGTTTGTGTGTGAAAACAGGATGCTGGAAACGGACAAAGGGGAACTGCGAAGCTAAACCAGTCAGGACACAGACATCCTGAGGAGTTTTGAACCTCACATGCACACTTTAACTGACACACACTCCTGCATACAACGTGATGACATGTTAACACAAGGAAAGAGGCACTCAGAGACATTATAAGTCAAGAGGAAGGGAAACCGACACACTCGCTGACCCCAGCCTCCCTCACAGCCGCTTGACTGCTAAAGCAAATGCTTGTAAAACAAATTTAAAACTGACACACATTTTCTAATTCCACAGGGAACAGCTTTAAAAACTCCTTCTACCGAAGCCTGAAAACTATTTTTGTTTCCTGTAGTACAGACAGTAATAAAAATGATCTGGAATAATATTAAAACCTATATATTTTATTATCTTCTGAATGCTTTCTGAATGATAAAGCAACCAGAAAGGTTTTAATTGGCGATTGAAAACCATTAATTTTATTCCTGGTTTTTATTACTGGCTGATTTATATCTTGGGATATAATCACACATCAGGTACTGTTTTGATCATAGACTGTACTCGTGCATGTTTTCATATGAGATTGTGCAACTACATTTAAAATAAATGAATGAAAGCACACAAACAAAAATATGGATTAATTTAAGGTATTTCAAATCAAACCCACACAGTTGCAAACAGGTTTGGGCTACATTTGTTCATTAGGCGGGAGATCAGGAAAATATATTAATTAGTTTTCGTGTGTCTTTCAAAGGTGGAATTTTTATCAGGAGACATTGAAACAATCACTCTGTTGTACATAACCAGCTGTATTTCACTCCAGTGTGGAGCATTTCATGGGAGCTCATCAAAAGACTAAATGGCATCTCTTAGATAATTTCATTCAGTGGTAAACTATTAATTGGTTCATATCTATGAGCATCACCAGCTCACAAATCTATAGTCCTTTTCACAAAACACTTTTCAAACCAGTCTTGTCTTTGTGTGACTTATGAAAAGACCAATATGGCACTGGAGGTTGAGGTCAGCCTACAACTGTTATGCCTCTGATCCAGCAAGTGAGATAGTGACAGAGCCACAATAGTCAATATATGTAAAAAAGTACCATATTTTAGGCCTATAAGTTGCAGTTTTTTTGCATAACTTGCATGCCCTGCGACTTATACACCAAAGCGACGTATTTAAGGGTTTTTCCCCATATTTATAAACCAATTTTTGGTAGAGATATGACCATTTTCATTCATTCTGACTGAAAATATTGAACACTACCATTTTCAGCCACTAGATGGCACTTGGGTAGTATGGCATGCCGTTGTGTCATGTAATAGGTAAAAGAAGCCATCTATGACACAATTGGCTTGCCACTGCCGGCTTGGAACAACCGTCAAATCAGCTTCATTTTGCAGCGCCGCCCCGGAGAAATTAAGCTGATTTGACCATTAAAGTGCATTTATTAAGTAAAAGTTCAACCGAGATAAACCTTTGCTATAATGTTGAGCAAACAGTTGTTTTTAGGTGGTTATCTAGTTAAATTTTGAAGAAACGGACAGCGAGTCGCCCTCTTCGCATTCATGTTTCCGCCCATCGTTTTTTGAAATGCAGCTGATTTTACCATTAAAGTGTGTTTATTAACCAAAAGTTTAACTGAGACACACATTTACTATAATTTCGAGCAAACAATTGATTTTAAGTGTTAATCTTGTTAAATTATTGTTAAAGTCCTCCCGTGCAGTTCCGCGGGCACCATTTGGCAGCCAATTGATTTTTGGCACAACACCGGTCCACATTTCCGGGTTGTCAGCGGTGATGCGTAACAAATGGGACGCATCTGCGGTGACACATAATAGATGCGACGTATACGGCGAAGCAACGTATTTATGGATTTTTCCAGGTTATTAGACATATTTGGACAGATGCGACTTATAAGGCTGTGTGACCTGTACGGCGGAAAATACGGTAAGCCATCATTGCAGCTCGAGGATGTGATGCAACGACTACAGACTGTCCGTGTGACCGGCTGGCTGTGTAACTTCAATACAAAGTTTGTGTGGGGTGATTTGCGTGAACGTCACAAAGTTGCACTCGACACCTATGGCAGATTTGCACCGTGTCTCCAATAAGTGTTATAGATCACTGGTGTGGGTTTTAGACCTGGACATTTGCCTCGGATGTTTTCTGTCAGAGATGTTTCTAGCACTCTTGAGGCGAGTTGTATACCCCTACGACATTCATTCAACCTTTATTTATGCAGGTTAGTCCCACTGAGCCTCGGGGACTCATATTCGAAGAGAGACCCGAGACATAATTGAAATGTTCCTTACAACTCTGACTGTTTTGAGACACATTAAAAATTCAAGCAACTGCACAGCTATGGGACTCGCACGAGGAAATTGAAAGTCCAGTAAACATTTTGTGAGCCTTTCACACAAATACCATTAACAATTAGTTACTGGTTGCAGCTCAATGAGTTGCAACGTTACACCTCTGCTGCCCTTAGACCTTAAGGGTCATTCTGACTCGAGAGTTGTGGGTTGTCGAGCAGTGTCCAGTCTGAAGGGAAGTTGAGTCTGCTCCTTCAACAACAGCAACAACAACAAAAACCTCTGAACACTTCATCTGCAGCCCAAGGAGCTTCACCTCCACAGTGAGCGCTGCACCGTACACTCAGGCATGGAGTACATGGACTAACATGGGAGCTGGTGCGTAACAGGCAGTCGTGGGAAGATTTTACAAGGAAAGTCAAACGGGAGGGCGCAGTGACTTCAGTGTGAGAGGCCTTACCTGCTTTTACACTGTGGGCATGTTTAACTACTCTTCAGCTTCATGTGCATATACTGGGTTAACCTAGCATTAAAGATCAGCTCATACCATAACAATTTTCTTAAATGTGGTTTAGTGTTTGTTCTGTTCCTGCCCGTGTTTTTTTTTTTTTTTAGCCGTCTTAAAATGTTCTTGTATTAAATGTTTGAACATGTGCAATAAATCACTTTTTGGCTGTCAATATTACTGCATAAAACTGCAAAACCTGCCAAATAAAGATAGAATTGAGCTTTATCAAGTAACTTGAGCCGTTTTCATTAAGAAAACGTGTCTGAGCCAGACGTTTTCTAAGCTTCATACACTGTTAGTTGTGTTAGTGTTGAACTGATTTCCCTGGGGGGGCACAGTGTTGCAGAGTGAACTGTACATACTTAAATACAGTGTATTCCTCAGTTCATATCTACTGCAATGAGCCATTTGTCGTCCCAGAGGCCCAGCTACGAGTATTACTATCAGAGCTTGAAAAGCAGGCTGGTAACATGACAGAGGCAGCAGCTCCCCGTGAGATTTGAGTACATCTGAAACTGGACCTCGAAGGTTTTAACCTCCCCTGACAGCAAATCAGTGTTTAGCTCCATCAGCAGCTCCTGTCAAAGTTCTTTTTTTTTCCCAGGAGCTCCCAGGAAACAGAGTTATGGGTTAAAGGTAACTCATGAGCTGAAGAAAACTGTGGACATCGTGCTGCTGTAATCTCTGTATTACGTTACATCTATCCATTACACTCCAACAAATCCCTTCTGCGCTCCAACACAAGAACAGATGTTACTCAACTTGGAAGATCTGCAAAGATTATACTTTACTCACAGAACACAAATTCACACAACACAGTAATTAAAGGCCGAGCGTTACTCGAAGGGATGCACATCGTCCTTTAATGCCCGTTTAGAACGAGGTGATATTATGTTGAGAAGTTACGGTTATAATATTAAACTGTCATGCACATTTCATGTCCTAAGAAGTTACGCTCAGACTGTTGTAAACTCTCCCAAACTCAATTAATTGTCTGTGGTGGCCATTTTGAATGGGGTTGACCCCTAAAGTTAACTAGTTGGACATGTACATCCAGTGATTATTTCTTAAACGTTTCATTAACCCCATCCAGTGGTTGGTGAAATATTTAGCTAACAGACAAAGTTGAATACAAACAGTTTATGGTAAATATTATAACAAACATCTGTTTGCTTAGATGAAGTGTTTAAGATCGACCTAAGCTATTGTAACTCCATATTTTAGGTCGGTATCTGCAGTTTTGTGTTCTTAGGTTCCTTTGGCTGTGGTGGCCATCTTGAATCATATTGTTTATAAGGTTGTAGATTTACTTCCCATGTTTACTATCCATCCATTCATTCATTATCTTTTACCCACTTCTACCTGTTTGGGCCGCGGGGGTCACTGGTGCATTTGTCCAGCAGTCACTGTGTCAGAGCCATCATCCTGGACAGGTCTCCAGTCCATCACAGGGACACGTGTAGACAAACGAGACAAACAACCATTCACTCTCTCTCTCACCTAGAGACAATTTAGAGTTTCCAATCAGCCTAACATGCATGTTTTTGGTCTGTGGGAGGAAACTGGAGGAAACCAACGCATGCACAGAGAGAACATGCAAACTCTGCCCAGAAAGGCCCCCCGGCCGGGATTCAATCCAGCAACCTTCTCGCTGAGAGGCAGCAGCTCTACCAGCTAGACCACTGTGCCGTCTTACTTTCTAGGTTTCGTTAAAATTTGTACATTGGTTTGAGATATTTTGCTAACAGACAGACATCAGCAAATATCCACTTTTGTCTTTTGGTTGTGGACAATAAAAAAAATGAAATAAATCCGTTGAACACGGCAGCTCTGCAATAAAAGCAACTTATGCATTAATGATGCAATAACACCAACTGAAAAAAAAAAAAGGTCATCAAGTCAATTAATCGTAGTGACCCCAAAAAAACTTGTAAGTGGATGATAATATTATAATCCAGTCTGACGTTGTCGAGGAAAAAAAAATAATGGATTCACAGTCGATCAGGTGTGGACTTCTTTGTATTTATTTCAAAGCTTTGGAGAACAGCCAGCCATCACAGAAGATCAATGCATCTACAAGTCCACACTTATCGACGCCTTCACCTCGATGAGGCTCTGACCCGTTCTGGCATCCTGAACTGAAGAGACCTCATCAGAGGTCTGCCCCTCTTCATCTTGTCCTAGACCCGAACCCAGCAGGTGCACACAGAGAGCCGCTGGAGGTGAACATTTCTCAAGGATTCTTACGGGGAATAATCACCGTCTACCATAACACTCAGAACTCTCTTACATAATAAACGATGACCTCGCCACTATCTTCTTACCGACATCAAGAATGATTAGAATATAGAGGAAAGATCATGCCTCATATTTAATATCACTCATAATAACAGTAAAGGAGCAGAAAAGGTTATAAAGTCTATATTAATACAGAGCATGGTGCATGCATATATAGTATACACACTCCCTCGACAACGTGAGGAAACTTTAACTCCGAGTCAGAGGTGCAAACAGAACCTTTCAGCGCTCCCGCACATCCGGCTCTACTCTACCTAAAGAAAAACCGTGGTTTTAGATAAAACTCTAATATTAGCTTTTGCTTTGGACATATTTCAGCCCAACTCAAAGACATAACTACCTCCGAATGAAAAGGTTAGCGGTCCAAGTTTGATTTACTGTGAAATAAATCCCCGGTTCTCACACTGTGACCTTTCCGTCTCCATCAGCTGCAGCGATGAGATGCAGTCAGCTCCCAGCGAGCAGATATACCTGCTACGTTGTGACGACCCGGTTCTGGGATCTAATTACAAGTCCGGGCTGGGCCTCCTGCCAGCAGCTGCGCTCTGAAGACTTATGAACGTTGAAGAGGAATCGTCCCAGAGGTGCGACGGACCTCAGGCTCGCATGCTAACAAGGTCAACTGATCTCAGCGCGCATTCATGTGGAGATGTTGGCGTCCAAACCACCTTCAATGTTAGTCGCCGCTTTCTCTAAATAAAGCTGCATAAAAACTACTTCAAGTTTTAAACAGCAGCTCACTGAAAATCAAGTGTTTTCAGGTCCTGTTGAGCCGTACCATCGTGACTGTTCCTTAATCAAACCTGGACCACAGCTCCTCCTGGTCTGTTCTCCATTTTCTCCTCCTTCCTGCTGGCCAGCTCTTTTTCGTCTCCCTTAATCGTTCGTGCCGTCTAAAACAACAACGACATGCTCCGAAACAAAGCCCGCTGACAGATCCTTCCCCTCCTCCTGCGGGGGGGAACCGGTTCACCTCCACACCGGGGACCTCTCTGCACTTTCCCTCCGCTCAGCGCTCTGACAGGCTGACCTGTTGTGCACTTCCTCGTCTGTCTTCAGAGCCTCCATCTTTCTGCCGCCGCCGCTTTCATCCTTTATTTGATCTCCAGAGCGTTCCTTTTTCTCCGCTTCTCTTGGCTGACCCCGATATGTTAGTGATTCTTTGCGCTCAACAAAAATAAAGCACCAAGTTTTCTGGATGTAAGCAACTCCCCAACTGTAAATTTAACTTGCCAACGCTTCATTATGTTTTGTCATACAGTATTTCTCAGGTGTAGGGTGACTGAAGGTGACCATACCTAACCCCACTTGACTTTTACTAAAAACTAATCAAGTAGAACGTTCACATACATTATATAGTTCTAAATTAGGGATGCACGATATTGGATTTTTGGCCGATATTCGATATGTTAAAACTTATTTGGTCAATAACCGATACCAATACAGATTTTTGGCCGATATTCGATATGCCGATATTAGGGGTGCACCAATTTATAGGCCCCGATTTCCTTAATTTTGGGAAATCGGCCAATACTTGCACGAGAAACCGATGTTACCGATGTTTTGTTTGTTTGTTTAACAACTGTCTGAACTTCATTTATGTTTCAGAGCACTACCTCATGGCCAGTTAAAATAAGTTTGTATTGTTTCTAAGATACTGTTCAAGTGTATGATTTTCAATAAAATAATATAGAAAAATTGAAGGTGCATTATGACCTTAACACCTGAAAGTCGATTATAAATCTTATTTAAAAATAAATAAATAAATAAATAAATAAACTTTTAATGCAACTTTAGGTCTTCCCAGCCAGTTTTCACACATGATGGAAACAGAGGGGCCTCATCTGTGAATTAGACTAACAAAGACCTTAGGAAACCCCTGTTAAGGTGTGAGTTGTGATTCGTCAATCTACATATGTGTGTATCTAATCTCAGCCTTTAAAACCTGAACCCCACACTCTCTGCTCTTTGAATTGAGAAAGCTCCTCGGATGAGGAGCGAAACGTCTTCCGTTACAAATAAAGTCCAGTTGTTTTTGTATTGAACTTTTTTTTTTTTTATTGATTATAAAACAAAATCGGTATCGGTCAAGATCGGAATTGGTAGGTCAAACTTTTTAGAAATCGGCGATCGGCCAGAAAACTGCAATCGGTGCACCCCTAGCCGATATATTAAAACCGATGTGGCTGATAACTGATACCAATGTTTTATATACTTTCCTTAGTCAGAACATAGTCCTCTTATTTAGGCTTATTTGCTACAAAAATTGTGCAACAGCTGTAAGAGCTGGTGACATATATTCAGTAACAGCCAAATGATATGCACAGCACTTTAACTTATATTAAATTTAAAGTGTTAAATGTTATTTATTAGCATGAGTCACCTGTGATGCTGTCTCACTTGTGGAGGCTTGTTCCAGGTTCCAGCTGCAGTGTGGCTCCTCTGCACTCCTGTGCATGAAGGACAAACTTTTTAAGTTCAAAGTTGTTGTCTATCCATTGTGCCGTAAGACTAATCATGCTAATGGGGCTAACACGGCGTCCAAATGTCTGTGGTAAAACTCATCCATTAAGTTGTGCTATCAGCTATTAGCTTCGCAATGATGTCAGAAATGACGGTTGTAACTTGGGGAACATTTCGTCGGAAAAATATATCAGACTGTTTGTTTATGTCTGACTAAGTTCTGTCACATAGCCTAATTAAATATTTTAACAGTTTAATTGTCTTGCAATTATTACAATTATTAGGTGGTTGTGTTGTTCTGCAGTTATACAGATTTACTGCCAAACCTGCAAATTATGTTGTCTCTTTTCAAAAATTTAACACAAAAAAAATGGTTTTGCTGCACTTTTAAACTTTGGACAAGTTTTGAGTTTGGCTTTTATTCATATTTGGGTAAACTTCTGACACTGTGTGTAAGACGATCACCAACATAAATGTACATTTAGAAAAAATGCAAAGCAGGAGCTACAATGTCTGTGCTTGGACAATAAACGACTTACTGATGACCTGGGAAAATGTAAGATACTCCTCGTTTTTTCCTCTGAATCTTGATTTTCTGATTTAGGTGTAAGAGAAAGTGCTACCATTCGTTCTCTAAATGCTTTTCCCACCACCACCAGTTTGTAATGAGACCTACAGCCTGAAGCATTGGACTCTGTCAGGGGTTAGTTTTTGTCTTCCATTTCCGGCGCCTATCTTTTTTCCAATCTTGAGCATGTGTGTGTGATGGTGGGAAAAAAAACTGCAGGTTCTGTTCCTTTACTATTTTGGAGCTCTCAGGTAAACAATCTTTGTCTTTGCCTGAAGGCCTTCCACTTACATTTCCTTAGCTCCAAATTCTTTCCAATTTGAAGTGCTGATTAAAACTCACAAGTGGATCGAGAGGACAAAACTTTGTGCCAACATTTTCAGTTCAAATATTATTCTAGTTGAATGAATCTTCAGCATCCATGCCTCATCCCACTCGAAAAATTATATCTAAATAAAGAAAATACAGTTTCAGATTACTGAAATTTCCAAAACATTTTTTATAAAACACTTCAATCATTAATGAGCGAATTGTCTTAAATGTACTGTATTCTAAACAGGAAATACAACTGAGACTAAAACCAACTTTCTCCTCAAATTAAACTTCTGGAGCAAAATGCAGCAAAATTATTGATTTCCAATCCATAAAGGAGAGGTGTGCTGCCATCTGGACACTACAGACTGGCACAGACTTTGTTCAGCTCCACAGCAGGAAAAATGAAAATGGTCACAAATGGTCACAAATATCAACAAGCAGCCTACAAATATGTGTTCACTTGCCACTGGCATAATTCAACAGATTTTGGCTGTGTGTTGATGTGATATACCACCCTAGCGATCACATTTAGCCCCAATGGTATTTCCAAAAGTCTACCATGTGTTGCCATCAATCAAACCTGCAGGACCATGCAGCTCAGTAGCAACATAAATCACACCGGCTCTTCAGCGGACTTGAGACTTTTGGGACAGAAGGCGAAAGAATTGTCCTCACAGGGAGGTCTAAAATTAAAACAGTCACAATCATCTTGGCATGAACAGTTCCTCCACTGTGCAGAATGCTTCTACCCTCAGGATGTTTTAGCTTCAGTTCCACTCCCTGAGTTCACAGACGTTTGGCACAGTCACTGCATTTCTTATCTCACACACCATACTTTCTCCTTGGATGAGTTTTCTTTTCTAAAACAGCTTCCAAGTAAACAAAAATTACATAAACCTAAATTATGTTGATGCTGCATGTGCAATATAGCAATCAAGGTTTCCTCAGTATATTTGGATTTTTAAAAAGTGAATGTTACTTGAGCATGCTCATAAATAACATATAAAACATTTAAGTTATTTTTGGCTCTGCAGTTAAGCGTTTTCAACCACCTCTGATTTACTATGCTTTGCCTTCAAGAAGCCACACTTTCTCAAATGGTCTTGATAAGAAATTGTGTTCTTCAGGCTTTCTGCAGGTCTGATGAAGGAATGATTTTAAGTGGTTTGAACAACATGGTTCTTCTGAAAATGGTCATGTATTAGACTAAGAATAATGCAAAAAGCAGCCAATGTCTAAAGACAAAAAAGTTTAAAACGTTTTCAAACTTGAAAATTATGCTCAAAACTATGTTGGAGTCAGTCTCCCCACCATCACAGACATCTACACCTCCAGATGCAGGAAGAGGGCCACCTGCATCATGAAG
>JARVGQ010001954.1:33936412-33947527 GCA_031762355.1 Hypsolebias martinsi | reverse complement strand
TACTGCTTGAGTGCCATCTAGTGGCTGAAAATGGTAGTGTTCAATATTTTCAGTCAGAATGAATGAAAACGGTCATACCTCAGCCAGAAACAGGTTTATTAATATGAGAAAAATCTATAAATAATTTACTTTGGTGTGTAAGTCACAGGGCATGCAAATAAGGCAAAATCTGACTTATAGGACAAAAAATTCCTCGATTTTGCTTTTATCATGTGGTGCAAGCAGCCAACTTTCTCTGGATGTAAATTTATTATTTTTCATAAAGCCAGGCCATCTTGTTGTCATGAGACTTTGTTTCATTAGTGGATTTTTGTCCTCATAACTTGAATAGGTTGTTATATTTCTGTGCTTCAGACTTTAGATGTTAGAAACCTTGAAGCTGATGTCCGTGTATTTTAATTTGTATAAATTAAAAGAAAATCATGACGGGGCCCCAAAAGTAGCTCTAGCTCAGGGGCCCAACTAACCCTGTCCTGAGTGCATGAGCTGAGTGCTCGTAGTATGAGCTGAGGATGACTGTCAGCTACCACCACACCACATTTTACCTCTAGACTCAGAGCCATTTTTGTGCAGGCAAACATTAACGGTGGCAGCCATCTTGAATCGAGTTGACTCCAAAAGTTGCTCAGTTGACGTGCAGATGAGCGTTTCATTAAAATAATTCAGCCATTTGTGAAATGTTTCGCTAACAGAGACAGGTGCTGTTTCCTGAACCTAACAGAGATGTTTTGTTTTGTTGGGGTGGAAGAAGAGTCTTCCACTAAAAGCATATTCATGGACGTTAAATTAATTTTCCAGGCAACGCTGGAGGAAAATCAACCTTTCCCTTCACCTCCAGACAGTTTTCTGAGCCGACCTGTCGTCTTCACGCCTGCCGAGGCCTGACAAACCCCCGAACGATGTCTGAAGCGAACGCCCGCTCGCCCCGCTGACATTTGCAGCCCTCGGATTTGTTGTGCTGCGAGGCTGACAGCGAGGGCAGATGAATATTAATACGTCTGCCTCCTCTGAGAAGCCGCCCGGCTCGAGGATGACAGCTGACGACAAACTGCAAAACAACAGCAGGCTGAGCCTGAGAGCTACCGTTTATCACTCAAACGGCTTGATTCAGAGGTAATCCAGTTTAAAAAATTAAACTACAGCAGCTAATGCTGCAGAATAATTACTGTAATAACTACGAGCAGGAGGCTTTTATTATTCAAGAGTTAAAAACATTGCACCAATTTTACCAAAACTATCAGAAAGTAGAAAGATGGAGTCAACTCGATTCAAGATGTCTAATGACCATAACTTGGTCTGAATTTGAACTAAAAGTTGGTGTGGTAGTAGCTGAGAGTCATTCACAACTAGGCCTGTCATGATAACACATTGTGCTGGGTGATTAATTGTCTCAGAAATTATTGCGATAAACGATAATATTGTTTGAAATTTTACAATAATTAGTAATTATTGTCAAATTTCAGAAGAAATGTTGGTTAATTTGTTTTGCATGTAGTATATTTTTCAACCACCAGATGGCAGTGTAAGACTGAACCAAAGGATGGATAGTGAGGGTGTGAGCAGCGTGTCTTTTTAAGAAAAAAAGGGAGGGAGGCCCCTTGACATGACATGGGCTGTCTCTATTCAGTTTTCAAGATGGCGGATGCTCAGCCTGGTTTGAGCTCTTTAGCATAGCATTTGTCACACAAAGCTTTTAATAAAATTTTAAAAAATCAGTAAACAAGTTCTCAGCTTATTTTTGCAGAGAACTTTTTTACACAAAGGCACGGGTTTCAACTGTGAGTTATGGAGCTTCGACAAGACGGAGGTGTTTTCCTGAGGTCGGCCTGTTAGCTTAGCGTCTCAGCTTAGCTGCTTTTAATGATCCAAAAACACGATTTTGGACGGTTGAAATTGCTTTTAAAGAGTAAAGAGAAAGGGAGGAGTCAGTAAAGACACTGGAGTTGAGCCTTTTGTCGTCCAGTGTCATCAGTAAAGACATCAAGAAGCGATAAAGCTGATAAATTAAAACGAAGTTGATACAGTAATTTTAATTTATCGTGCAATTAATTGATTTATTGTTTATCGTGACAGGCCTATTATGAGCAAGACATCACATTGTTGCATGGCTTTGTCCATAATGTTTGCTGTAAACAGCCCTGATATTAACACAAGACGATCTAAAACGCGTGCATGAAGGGCGATTTGCATTCCTTCATTATTTCTAGTTTGATCGCTTGTTTCTGAGTAAAGACAATGCTGCAGCTCTGAAGAATCAGTTTAGCTGCTGATAAGAAAAAAAAACTCACTTTCATGAAAGTTTTCGCTGCTCCTCCGAGTCCTGACTGCACTGCACGTTCTCTGACCCTGTCTGCCTCTGAAACAAACAATCTGCCGTGAGTCCGGATCAGAATCCGCCTCACGTCGTCCTCCCTCTGGATCTGAAGTGTTCTGTGCTTCTCGCTGCTCTCGAGCAGAGCCACGTCTGCAACCAAGAGGCGATTTCAGCAAATATCACTCCAGCAGGAGTCGAGTGAGGACATCAACCAATATTCACATTCGGGGGATTGAGTCACCGCTCGTAAAGAGCCAACAAAAGGAACAAATCTGAATTTATGGCCCTGTGGTGAAACCCAGGCCTCTGAGCCGGTACAACAGAACCAGTCCCTCTTTAACCCCGCGGGTCATAATCTCCCGGGGAGGAGGAGACAAAATAGCATCTCCATGGCAACCATCGGCCTGAAAGGTGAGGCGGTGAGATGCTTTGGCCACAGAGCGACTACAAGCTGACGCTGAACGCCCAACTCAGGGAGAGGGAACCAAACCGTTCGACTTCACTCACGTGAGAGGAAGAAGCGCAGGACAGTAAAGTCGTCTTTATGGTTTTACCAGAAAATTACATGAACTCATGTCGCATTAAGCGTCTAGCCTTCCTTGAAAGAATGCTCATCTTGCTTTGGACCAACATGTTGCTGAGAACCAGTGAAGGGATTTTAATGAAACATGCAGATAAACCTCTACAGGTGGTTGTCCTTAGAGTCTGTACTGGTATAGCTCCTTTCTATCTAATCAAGATACTCAAAGCTGGTTACAACACAACCTGTGCCTTCATTGTGTAAATCAAGGTTGAATAATTTACCCATTCATACAGCACTCTACTACATCTCTACAAAGCTAATCTGACTGCTTTAGATCACATTCATGCACCGATGGGACACAATCTCCCTTTTGCTCTTGACGAAGACGTCGCTTTCACCCGCTCCTGCTCTTTTTCCTCCTCAGAGCCTCTTTAAACATCTTCCGAATCAAAAATTATTATGGATCTGGTCAGCTGGTCTCTCAACACGATGACATTTTTTTCAGACGACCTGGTGCAGGAGAGCCCACATGTCTTGACGGGACAAACGCAGCTGGATACGTCATGGGTTACTGGGGTGTTTGGAAAATCATGTGCCTGTCTGTGCTGTCTGTTGAGGATGTAGAAGACACATACCTGGATTTATGATAACAGGGATTCTGCTTTTTGGAATCATTAGGTACCTGGGTTCTCGGCTAATGAAGACGTCGGCAGCAGTTTTGTCAACAGTAAAGCTGCCAGCCCTATATGAAGGATTACTCCGTGCTTTGAGCTCTCAGATATGTTTTGCAAGCTGAACCGCAAGTTGGACGTTATTACTGAGAATCGTGGGCCACTTGCAGCTCCTAGGACTCGCCGGCATGAAGGATTTGACTTTGGAGAAGGCTACAAGCACGGACCAGCGAAATATCCACAGATCTACCTTTTTTGGCTTCACCACTGAGTGAACCAGCAGAACTGAAGGCAGACGTGAAATCAGTCGAGTCTTCCTGTCCAAAACAATTGTTCACCTGAACTTGGCCTCCCCGCTGGCCTTGGACAGGCCAACTTATCTCAAATTGCTCCTTTGCCCAGGGACACTTCATCACATGGCTGCTGGTGGAATCAAACCCCCAACTCTTCTACTGGAGGATGACTGTTCCAACCCATCAGCCACAGCTGCCCCACCTTTGCTGGCGTCAATGCTCATACCATTTTTTTTTTTCAAACGCACCTTGATGCAAAAAAATAAATAAAAAGGAAACCAGCAGAAGATTCTCCGCCACCGACAGACAAAAGCTTTTAGGAAAACAAAGCTCTCGAACATGAAGCTCGTCAGGGCCAGATGTGAACGAAGCAGAAAGCTGCAGAGTTGTGTTTCAACACGAGCCTGAGACGACCAAAACTTTCCACCTCTCGACGGCACAAAGACACGTCATGAAGATCAGATCAACGTGAAATTAAAGAAAGGACTTCCTTAAACCTTCAACAGAACTAATAAACAACAGATAAACACAATTTACAGTCCAGACCTGACACATTAGTTTACAGATGTTAAGTTCTGAGAAGATCCCCGAGCTGCAACAACGTCACCGATTCAACAGTTTCAAGGGCGATGAGGAACCAACGTGAACCTTTTCTCCAGGTTTAAGTGCAAACAGCTGTTGACACTGAAGCTGTGCTGCGAACTCGCAGGAGTCAACCGCTCAGAACGGACGTTTTAAACCAACGCTGGACGGCGGAGGACAACGTGGAGAGAGATGAAGAGACAAAGTTGACACGATGAACCAACGGCCTCCTAATGAGGGCAACGCCGCTTCGACAGATGGCCAAGAAAGGACGACACCTTTCGTTTCCACCACGCTCCATCACTGGCAGAGCAGAGGTTTTGATTTTTTTAAGCGAGCGTCGACTCAATCAACTCCCAGAAAGATGATGATAAATAAAGAACTCGTCAACCAACATGAAAATCTCAGTGTTCAGACTTTTCCTTCAGTTGTAACAAACATTATTAAATTTAATATTTTGGAGGGTTTTTCCACTGATGACCAACAAAGTCAAACTAAAGACGGAGCTATTTCAGCTCTAACGTTGCCTGGATGGACGACAAATCACTTTATTTTTAATAAATTACATTTCAGCTCAGAGCACTAAAGGTATCTGTGCCTTTTCTTGGGTTGTTACAGAGTTTAAACCTTTAGCTGCTGACGAGTTTGCAGGTGCAGCTCTTACAGGAATGCATGTCGCCCGCCACCTTTCATGCCAGAGTTTTAGGCCAAGATCATTTTCAGTCGAGACATCATGACGTTGTGATTTCAGCTACTACAGTAGACCCTCGTTTATCGCCGGGGATCCGTACCCTAAAGACCACGATAGGTGAAAAACAGCGAAGTAGGAATAGTAGAACAAGTATTAACTCTTAATTTATATTTATAAATATATAAAGGCACTTTAAACCTTTCCTAAACTCTTGCAAAATTCTGAACAATGTTTCTAAACTCTAAATGATGTAAAAGACACAGAATGTCATAACTTCAGCTCTCGGTGCCTCGGCTGCTCTCAGCCACCAGCAAGCGTTCTTGGCCACTCCCACTTTTCTGCTCTTCAGAACAGCTGATCAGCTGCAGGAGGAAGCTTACCCTGCAGCTCTGGGCTGCACAAAGGTGCCGCAGGTGCTGAATAATTTTAAATAATTTATTTTAAATAAAAATGACATGCCGATCGTGCAGCTCATCAGTCAGCTAATTGTGTGTCATGTCCAGTCTTATTTTGAAAAACCGCGATAGAGTGATTTTAGTAAAAAAAAAAACGCCAAGCAGCGAGGGACTACTGTCTGCTCAGTGCCTAAATAAATCCACTACCATGTCTTCTATGTGAACTGAGCGCGAACTGGTTTTCACGAAACGTGCAGGAAACTGTGGGACGGACGGAGCGCCCGTTTGGTTTTAGACCCGCACACTGAAAACGAACAAGGATTTCAGGAGTGTAATCTGATTACTTGGTGGGCGTCTGGACCGTTGCAGTCAAATTAAATCAACGTTCAAGGCCTCATGTTTGACAGTCTGCTGGGTAGATTTAGTTCAGTTTAACGTCAGACAATGGGTTATTCTTTAAATTGATGTAACAAGCTGCACATTGTCCCACACGGTCTTTGTCCTACTGGTTTGGATCTCTTTCACTGAGTGTGTGTAACCTGTGGTGTTTCCAGATGAACAGCTTCTAGTTTGATTCTTAAAGATCATTTTCAGTTTTTAACCCTTCGACGGGCTGTGCAGCTGCAGAGATCCATTTGATTGATAATGAAATTTAACTAACAAAAAGCTCCTGTGATGCGCCGGCGTGGACACCTGCTCTTCTGGAACTCTCCAACAACCTGAGCGAGCGAAGCCGCTTCTTAAAACGTGCATTTACGACACTAAGAAGAAGAAAGGAAACCGTTGGTTTGGAGGTGAAACTTGTGATTTGATCCTGAAGACACGAGCGCCCCTGCAGCGCACGAGGCAGCAGACCGAGGTGAACGTGAGCCCACGGTCAGAGCCAAAGCCCCGAGGCGTCGGCTTCACTGCTTCCTCCTCGACGAGTTGTTCCCAGACGTCCGAGCTCATGGGCGGCCGACAGGGGAGTCGTCCCTGCTGCACCCTCAGGTGACGCAACTCCAACAAACCTGAGAGGAGCCGATGGCGCCGGCAGGCTGGTCTCCACCTGCAGACGACGGAGCAGCAGATACCCCTCAGAGGTGGGAGAGAAGAGGAAGTAATGCCTTGCTCAGGGGCTCCTCAGGTCCCTGTGAAGCTTTGCAGGTGACCAAAGTGGGGACCTCCCCCCCCCCACCCTGTGGCGAGGGGCTCCACAGGGTGGGTGACGCGTGGAAATTGGAAATTTGGGTCAGACTCTGCTGAAGGGGAGCGTCACATCTACAGCATGTGAATAATGCAGCGGGGCGTCTGACCCCGTTTCTCCTCGTTTACACAAAAATACATTTTACATGAAAGTGTGTCACCTTTCCTCCCCCCCACCCCTCCCATCCTCCTCTGCCTCACTGCACCCCCTCTCATATTTAGTGTCTGTCTTCCAGCAAAATATCTGACAAAACACAGGGCGGACTGTAACGAAACTTTCAGGAAATAATCGTCGATTCTCTTTTGGAGACCATCCAATTCAAGATGGCCGCCATTAGCCAACACAAAACATGGTTAGAACTCAGTCAGTGTCCCAGGTCTTGCGCTAAAGTTTGGTGTGGTAGTAGCCGAGAGTCATTCCGAGCGCTGCTCTTGAAGACATCGCATGAGATTACAAGATTTGACTAAAACAGCTGCAGCTCCGCCCCTTCTCAGGACAAGATTATCTTAATCTGAACCTCTGGTTTGAAAGCCAGTGGGGTAACGTGCATTCTTTTTAAGCTGCCATGGAAACGTTGCTGAAAAAAAAAAAATGCACGGAGAGGATTTAAGCTCATCTGTTCCCCCTCGTGTGTTTTTCTCCGTACATGGCTGAGCCTCGGTGAGAAACAGCTGAAATATGACGCCGAGATCCTCTCCAGGCTGAGAGTGGGTCTGCAGCGATGTGACATATCAATCTGAGGAGGAAGAGGAGGAGGAGGAGGAGGGGAGCTAATGAGAAAATCAATAGCCAGGCTGCATCTCAGCATCTTGCAAAGAACTCCACAAAAAAAAAAAAAAATAATAAAACGCAGAAGAAGATAATGGACGAGTTTCAGCCCCTCCCATCGCTGCGGCGAGCGTCGTGTGGAAACTGCAAAGAATCTGAGCAGCTTCTTACTGACGAGCCCTAACACCTCTGCCCTAACGTGCACGTTATGGTGCACGTTATGGTGCACGTTATGGTGCACGTTATGGTGCACGTTATGGGGCTGTTTATGTCCCGTTTGCTGTGTGAACCCTGAGTCAGTGTTGTTCTGTTTGCAGCTCATCCTGTCGTGTTGCCAGACTGAGTCTTCAGCAGGTGTCAAAAAGGTTCAGCTCGTTCACGACATCACGGCTCGGACGTCTGTCGTGACGTTTAGACTTTTAAGAATTTTATTTACATTTTTCTCCTCATAGTGAACTCTAAAAAAAACCTTGAAATGTTTTTATGCTTCTTGAAAACTTTTTTTTTTTTTTAGCTTGGCTTCATGTTTAGCTTTTAGCCATCATTCTGCTGGCTTGAGCTTTCAGCTACTGTTGTGATGTGTTTAGCATTCAGCTACTGTCCAGTAGGTTTTAGCTTTTAGCTGCTGCTAACCTGTTTTGAACTTTAAAGCTTTAGCTCTGCTAGTTTTAGCATCTAGTTTGAATTCTGCTAGTCTTAGCTTTTACCTTTTGATCTGCCGCTTTTAGCTTAGTTTTAATTCTGTTGGTTTTAGCTTTTGCTCTGCTGCTTTTAGCATTAGCTCCACTGCTTTTAGCTTTTGCTCTGCTGCTTTTAGCATTAGCTCCACTGCTTTAAGCTTTAAGTTTTAATTCTGTTAGCTTTAGCTTTCAGCTTTTGTTCCACTACTTTTAACATTAGCTCCAATGCTTTTAGCTTTAAATTTTAATTCAGTTAGTTTTAGCCTTTAGCATTTGCTGTGCTGCTTTTAGCATTAGCTCCACAGCTTTTAGCTTTTGCTCTGTTGCTTTTAGCTTTAGCTCCACTGCTTTTCTCTAGTGGGCTGGTCATTTAAGCTTTCAGCAGCTGTATAGCTGGTTTTAACTCTTAGCTACTGTCTTGCTAGGTTGAACTTTTTGCTACCATTTCGTTAATTTTACCTTTGTTTGCCTAACTTTAGCCGTTATTCTAAAGAGTTTAGCTTAAACAGCTTAGTTTTAGCTTCTGTCTCAGATTCATCACTTAGTTTTAGCTGCAAATTTTTGTTATAAATTTAAAACTTATTCTCAACTCTTCCACAAATGCAAGGTGGTGTAAAAACTCTCAGATGTTTCAGATATTCTGGTTTTCTAACATCAAACAAACAAAAAATAATAATAATAATAATAATTCACCCTTGTGCTCGTGTTGCGCGTCCATGCGACAGCTGTGCAGAAAACGGGTTTTGTTTGTGTTTATTCGTTGTGAACCTGCGCACGTTCAAATAGAAGCAAAATCCTGTTTCAAACTAAATCTTCATTTAAATGATTGTGCAAAATACACATAATGTTTAAGATAAGAACAAATGTCACTTTCTATTTTAATTGCTGAAGAGGATAAATTAAAAGGGAATAATTTATTTATTAATTTATTTATTTATTTAATTTCTACCTTTAATTACCTAAATATGTTTGATGTTAATCTGATTCTGGGGTTAATCCTGCGGGTTTTCTGAACAAACTGTCTTCATGAGCGCGCAGCAGACCAGGTGGGTCTGATTAGCTCTGGATCAGAACCAGAACCACCGGACGGGAACTTCTGACACTCACCCTCCGACAACTCCAGCTCCAGCTCGGCCAGTTTAGCCCGCACCTCCGCAGGAAGCGGCACCGGGTCCCGGTCCGCCATTCCGCCGAGAGAAACGGACTTCAAGGCTCTGCTGCCCGGTTCGGTTCTTGCTTCTCGGTCCAAGTTCGTCCTCGGAACCCCCTCCCCGGTGTTAATCCAAAGTGAGTGGGAGCGAGTCTCGGAGAGTCGCTCCTCGCGCGCGGCAGCCGCGTCCTCCGCAAAACACGCGTCAAGCTGGACGGAAGATGACGCTCACACTTCCGGTTACTTGTTTTCAAAGTAAGAGCTCAGGAGGGACACCTGTGGCACAACTGGTGTGTGGCACTTGCTTAAATGTGTTAAAGTTGAACATAAACCAAACTAACAAAAGAGTTTGAGTTTAAAATAGTATCCTATGCTTGAAAATGTATACAGATATATATATATTTAAAACACTCCTACTAGTGCTTAATTTTTAGTTAACTTTTTTTAGTTATTATCTTAAATCTTATTTGTTTTTCTTTTAAATTATAATACTTTTGTTGGATGTAACTGGGACCCTGTGTAAACAATTTCGTTCCACATGTGCCACATGTGGTATGTATGACACATAAAGAACCTTGAATGTTGGCATTGCCATCACTTCTGTTTAAGCGTGTTCGTGCTCTTACATAATAATAAGACTACGTATAAGAAATCTTTTTTTCTAACTACAGCCTGTGAAATCTAGATTTTTCTGGATTTGCAATTTCTTTTTTTTTTTTTTTTTTTATAAATGGCTGTTGTTGGTCAGGTTAATAAAGGAAAATGTGCATTATTGGTAGACAGCTGAAAAAAAATGAACAGAAACAATTCAGAGAACTAAATAGCCAATTAATTTATGTAGAGATGTGAAATCTTTGGTACAATATGTACGCATATACGTATGTATAAACCTCTCTATATACTTGTATAAGCTAAACAGAAAAGGGAGAGTGTGTGTAAAATCAGTCAATCAATCAATCAAATGAGAATATATTATAAAAATAACGTGAAAATAGCATGGTCTTTTTAAATACAGTACAGTACTGTATTCACTTACCATGCTTTTATTTTGATTGTAAACAACACTTCCTGTTTGCCTCGCTGAGTCCTACTGACTTTTTTTTTTTAATTTAAGGAAAATCATTTGTATGTGAAAAGACCAGACTGAAATTATTCAAATAAAACTCAACGCATATAACTGAATAGTCACCGTTTTATTAACTGTTAAAACATTAAGTTGAGTTTTTGGTTTGAAGGGAAAAATGTTAATATTTCCCAAAATAACCTGTAGAGGGCGCCAAACATCAACTTCCATACCATCTCAGTTTGAGTGCGTTTATAAAATTTTATAAAAATCTGAACTCCAGCCCGAATTTGAAAAAAGTTTGTAAGAGTCAGTGGAAAACAATAAAATGTTTATCTGATAATTCTCAATCAGGTCATCTGGACAGTTTCTTTTTAGTAGATTTAGCATTAATAAAATGTTTAAATCCAATAAAATAAAATTGATTAAATGTTTCTGTGCACTTTAAATAATCAATTAAAATCCATCAGATTCTACAAATGGAAATCTGATCAGATAGAAGTTAAAAAAAAAAATGTGCTGCTTCATATGAAACCATGTAAATTATGATTATCCAGATTCGTGTGCGTGTGCTGCCCCCTGGTGGACACCACTGAATGTTCACTTTGTGAATAGAAAGTTTCACTTCGTTTAAAATGTAAAACCATTTAGATTGTTTTTAGTCAAATTTATTTTACTTTTATTTGCATTTTAAAGCCATTGTTACAAAACTAAATAAAAACTACCCTGATGCATGCTCAATAATCCAGGTAGAAAAATCCAAAAAAGCTAAGTCTGGTCCTCTGGACATTCAAAAAAC
>JARVGQ010001954.1:33809282-33824844 GCA_031762355.1 Hypsolebias martinsi | reverse complement strand
TGGGATTCCCCCGCAGGAGCTGGCCCAAGTGGCTGGGGAGAGGGAAGTCTGGGCCTCCTTACTTAGGCTGCTACCCCCGCGACTCGACCTCGGATAAGCGGAGGATAATGGATGGATGGATGGATGGATGGGTTTTAAACTGTTCTGCCCGGACATTACATTATCTTTGAAATTTGAAGAATTTGAATAAACTTTACCAATATTCACAACAAATCTAAAAACATATTCTTACATATATTTAAAAAAATCTTGTAAAGAATACAACTCTTCTTGTGACAAATGTTAAATGCTGGTGTTAATTATCCAAATAATTGGCAACGTTACAGAAATTAAATTATCTCAGTCATGTTTCTATAAGATGATAAAAATCCAATTTTGTCCATGCCGTGATGTAATTTAAGTAAAGACTTAAATATACATTATTTGACAAAGCAGTTAAATGGGATGTGCTATAGTCTAAAAATGGAGTCCAAATGCAACAGATTTCATGAAAACCTCAACTGGGCTCAGAGCGGAGCCTTGAGGAACTCCACATGTGATTACTGCTGCAGCTGAAGATTTATCAACATGGACTGAGAAATTTTGTCCATCCGATGTGATTTAAACTTCAGTGGAATGATATACAGTACTGAATTAATGCCATCGGACAGAGCTCATGTACAGAAGGCACAAAAAAGGCAGAATTTCTCATCAAATCAACAGACAAAGGAAAGTTATTAAAACCTCTTACAGAAAATTTACATCTATGGGATTATTTAAAACCAGGCCAAATCTTCGTCATAAACGCAATTTATGAAATAGTTTCAGAGTTTTAGGAAAAATAGGTACAAAACTAAAGGACGTGATAAACCCATTGTTGAGTTTTTGTTTTGTTTCTGCAATATTAGAAATATCATTAATAATAGTTTTCTTTATTTTAAAGCACTTTGTATATTAATAGATACTATGATGCCATAGATATGTTGTATATTGTACAACTTAACTTTTGTTGCATTAAGATAATATTTTAAAAATGTAGCTAGGGAGCAATAAATCAATCTTTGAAATATTAAAAATTTTATTAAACAAAAAAAAATTTAAAATTCAAAAAACAAACATAGAAAATAGTGAATTTAAGCCAAAAAAAAAAAAAAAAACACTGAGGTGCTTGGTAATAAAGAAAACTTTAATTTTATTCTACAGTTCTGAAGAACCGGGCCCTTCTCTGAAAGTCTAAACCATGACACTTTGTTTGGCTGATAAATATGCAAACTGCAGAAGTTGTTGTTGAACTGACAGCAAATAAAACTAACTGCAGCCAAAGTCACATTTCTAAGTGATCATTACAAAATAAAACATTAATAAATTCAAATCACTGGAACAAACAACTACATCGACAGGGAGAAAGCAAGCAAGTTTGAAATATTAAATGAAATCTGAACAAGATAATTTAAAATAGTTTCTTTACAAATACAGCGTTAAGAAACTGGCATCACCCTTTAAACAGAGTATTTTAACATCAGACCAGAACCTAATACAGTTTCCTTTCCTTATTCAGAGTTTCAAGACGGGTTAAACAAAACTAAACAACAGTAAAAGCAGGGCAGAGAAAATAATTTAAGATTGTTCAATATAGAACACTTATTTATTTGTAACTACCGGTACTCTAATTTATACTTAAGTATTTTATCCAAGTATAAATACTCTATTTATACTTGTGTTACAAAATATATATTAAGTTTATGAATTATTCATATTCTCCTGACATGTATGTCTATTCTGTGCTTTGACTAAAGAGCAGCTGTAAATGCAAAATAAATTCCCTTTAGTAAAGATTATTATTATTGTTAATAAAGTGATGCCCTTTACATTGGTCTGAAACTTTCAGGTATTGACAAAAAAAAAAAAGATTTTTTTTTCTTAAACGTATTAATTTTTTTTAACAAGTTTTAGAAAATCTTATCATTTTAAGCCCAACGAAGCCTCATAAGCCAAATGAAAACAGTAACGTCTGCAACATCGTTTCACTAGAAAAATGCATGATGATGCTTTTTTTAAAAATAACTGTGCTTTCAGATAACAAAATGCAACAAGCAACTAACAGAAGCGTAAATGACACACGACACGACAAGTTAAATACAGTCGGAGTCGCAGCTGGTGATGGATCCGTGAGGCCTTCTGTGCACGTCGTCTGACCGGGGTGAAAACTCGCTGACCGACCGGCTTCCTGCAGCTTTTATCACAGCCTCCGTTTCCAGGACGCACCTGTGTCTTCCTCTTCCTGTTCCTCCTCTTCTTCGACCGGTTGTCATCGGCTGGCCTCGCTCCGTGCACGACAGCGCCGTGTTCACAACACTTCACATGCAAAAAAGCACAGAATAAGAACGAGAGAAACTGGCAAGCTGAAGCGGTCTGAACCCTCCAGGACACTTCTGCATTTGGCGTCAATCAGGCCTGAGTGAGCAAAGAAACAAAGACGTTTGAAGCAGTTTTTGTTCTGGAGTCTATTTTCTGAAGCGCTGCAGCGGTCTATAATCTGTCTTTAGTCTGTGGCCGCAAACGTCCGCTGCTACTCAGGTTTGTGGCAGTAGATGTCCTTCAGTGCTTTCAGCTCTTCAATCAGCGTCTTGTTTTGGTTTTCCAACACGGCGACGCGGTTCTCCAGACATTTGACGTACTCCTTCTTTTTCCTGCGACACTCGCGCGCTGCCTCCCTGCAGGGGGGAGAGAAGAGAAACGGGTTTTTAGCCTCTCGAAGAAAAGTTCCGCTCAGATTGTGCAAGAACTGACAATGCAACTACAGTTTTGAAGTCAAAACCCTTCACGGGTCTAAGAATGGACGTCCAAAAACACAGAGCTGCAGCTGTCCATGCAACGACATCAGAGGGAACGCTGTTAATTATTCACACTATTGACATCCTGTTTACTTTTTCAAATGTCTTCTGATGTTTATTGGCATCAATCGCTTCCCAAAGTTTTGAAGCTTCTTTGGTAATTTAAGTATCAAAACATTCAGCTTATTCAGGAAATTCCTGCCACGACTTTTGATCTTGATATCTTTTAAACTTTTTTAAAATATTCAGCTTTTTTTTAACTACAAATGTTTCCTCACTGAACATCTTACTGTTTTTTTAATTCAGCACACTTCCACCTAAAGTCCATACAACTTTTAAACAATTCATACCACATTCAGTTATCGGCAAATGATTCGGCTTTTTGATATCTTGAACCATTCTCGTAAAAAGAGCTTAAGTTTGTCTCTGGTCCTGCTGCGCTTCCATAGTAACAGCTTGTTAACCTGAGCAGCTGAGAGAGAAATATACGTAAATGTTCAGCTGATGTTTGTGACTGGGTGCGTTTATAACTCGTGTTCAGCTCTTTACAGGTTCATTCAGCATTTTATAGCTTCTGTTTAGCTTTTAAGCTTGTCCAGCTGTTCCCGAACAGTGAGAATCATCCGTCCTGCTTGTCGCTGTTCAAGAATGGGTTTGATTTACAGCTGTTTCCATATTGCTCTGCTGTTTTTCAACTTCATTCTGCTAATTTCAGCTTTTGATTCTCCCTTCAGCTTCTTTCTGTTATTTTCAGCTTTTTTCTTGCCTTTCAGCTACTGTTCAGCTGTTTTTCTGCTCATTTGACCCTTTATCAACCATGTGCCCTTTAAGCAAACATGCGCTTTAAGCCTCTGTCTGCTCATTTAAGCATTTTGTTCTGTTTTTCACCTACTTCTGTGGTAATTTTAGCTGTTTTGGCTAATTTTAGCTTATTTCTGCAAGTTTTAGATTTTTGGTTCAATTTGTTTCGTATAAATTTCCTCTAATGTCAGTTTTTGTGATCTATTATGGCTCTTTCAGCATCAACTTATTCATTTTTTAAAAATTGAGGCTAAAATTTTATGTGGTAGTAGCCGAGACTGATCCTCAACTCTTCCTGAAGGCTAAATAAAAACTCAATATGGCCGACAACGACAACCCACACTGTCCAGCAGTCTGTGGACTTTTTTTTTTTTTTTTGGTCCAAGCTTTAACTCTGCAATTAATGTAACGTAGAAATGTCAAACGTGACATATGGATACTTCATGGATCAGCAATGATGCTGATTGATTTTAGGGTCATGGGGTCAAAGGTCACAGTTAAAGGCCACCCCTTTCTTTATATTGCTATAGTTTGACAACTAACAAACACGTCAAACTTCTCAGCTGGAAACCTCGTTGGTCAAAAAGATTTTATATTAATTTCAAAGTCTCTGTCAAGGTTAAGGTAATAAGTCAAGGTCAAAAGTCACACATTACTTTAAATAGCTCTAATTTGATAAATGTTAAACATAGAAATGTCAAACTTCACACAGCTGGACACCATGTGAGCCAACAATGCTCTCTATGGATTAAATTATTAAATTTAAAATGTTAAACTTGATTCATTCCAGTTTTGCAACTTTTCGCTCTAAGCTAGCTTTTCATGTTTTTTGCAAATATTTCACTACTTCTGGCCCTTAGCCAGCATTTACCTGCTTTTGCTAGAATTTGGCTTCCAAGCTAGCCTTATGTTTTCTAGCATTTTGCTACTGCTGACTCTTAGCTAGCATTTTCCTGTTTGTGCTAGCATTTTGCTGCTCCTGAACTAGGTTTTTCTTGCTTTTTTTTTGTTAGCATTTTGCAGTTTATGGATTCAAACCAACTTTTTCTTTATTTCTTGATAGCATTTTGGTACTTCTGGTTCACGCATCAAAGTTCATGCTCAATAATCCAGGTAAAAAAATCCAACAAAGTTCAGTCAGGCCATCTGGGCGGTTTCTTTTTTGGATTTTCTATCTGGATGATTGAGCATGAACTTTGATGTTTTGAACCACTTTGGCTGTGGCTGCCTCAGAGAAGTCGACGGGGGAGAGGGCAGTCCCCAGAAACCATCTTATCACCAGCAAACTGGTTGATCCACTATGTGAGTTTGCTGTTTGTGGGACTCAGTTTGTTGTGGCTCCTCGGATTGTTGAAGTCCTTTGGATAAAGGACGAAACATCTCAACAAAAAAAAAAAAAAGTCCAGAGGACCTGACTGAACATTGTTGGGTTCTGGTTCTAAGCTATTTTCTTGTTATTTTCTAAAATTTTCCAACTTTGTTTGATTTTAACTAGCTTTTTTCTACCTGCGCCTTTATCCACTCTACTTTTAGCTTCTTTTGTTGTTGTTGTTGTAATAACTGCTTTTCTGCACATGTGAGCTTCAGTTTTTAACCTAATTTCAACCTTTTTCTGTATTTTCTGGTACTTTTTTTTTTTTTTTTACTTTTTATGCTTCTTGCAGCTTCATCTTTCAAAATTTTAGCTACTGATGTTCAGCAGCTTTCAGCAAAATCATTCAGCAATCAGCATTCACATGGCACTTTTGCAGGAAATGCAATTTCTCTAGTTCAGTTTTTAATTTCGCTGCACCCATTCATGTTCTCTAGCAGAACGAAGCTGATTTATCAAAGTGCTGAGGTTAGGAGTCCTGGTGAGGCTTTTCCTGCAGCCCCTACCTGTTTTTCATCAGCCTGACCTCCCTCTTGCGGGTGATCTCTTCGGCATGCTGTGACGACGGGCTCTGCATGCTGCTCGGCGACGCAGCCATCACGATGCTCTGAGCAAGACCCGAGTTGGGCGAACGCAGCTGGTAGGCGGGGATGTCTCCTGTGGCAGCTGTGGGAGAACATGGACAAAAGACGTTACTACCACGTGCGTTTATTTACCTCCAGAAACAGCTGAAGCAACCGAAAATAGGTCCAATAGACGTTTGGCAAAAGCCACGTGTTCACATTCCTTTGTGGCGCTTCACCACCGTGCAGGATGCATGAGATCTGTCTCTTCCTTTTCACGTTTAGCAGCAGATTCACTTATATTTTCATCTAAACTTCTTCTGTGCATGTTTGATTCCGCCATATTTGTTTACCCACCCAGACCACAGCCACCCTAAGCTGTGAGCGCTTTGTTTACATTCATTGCGTACCCACAGTTCAGAACTACACTCGACATATCTGGAAAACTACTTAAGGAAACTTGACATGGTTCAAGATCAACTTCTTTTAATTTTTTCCCTGAGATCAGTTTTCCTTCCTGCAATCAGAGGACACATTTCCTCTGATCATAAAATTCATAGCCAGCAGTTATTTGTTCTCATAAATGTACTTTTAAAAAAAATTAGATTTTTAAATGGCTAAAAGTCTCACTTATTTTCTAGGACATCTACCCGGTATGTTCCAGAAATCTAAAAACTTGTCTTATAGGTGATAACGTTTAAGCAGAACAACACCTTCCAGGTGTATTTTCATATGTTTATTCATTTTCTGGTCATAAATGACCTCATTAGTGACTTATGCTCAATGATTCATCAGCTGTTACCATGGGAACGAACGTCACAGTTCTGGTCTGTAAAAGAGGAGCTCACAACAGCTACAAGGTTAGAGTTTCTGCTTGGTTTTAATGTATCTTTCGATCAGTTATGATGCATTTTATATTCTGCGTAAAGCTTTGAACCCTCTTGTAGCTGTTCATGAAAATGTTAAGTTTATCAGCTCAGCTGTCCTGAGTCTCTGCTTATGGGAGGCGACGCTGTTTTTATCAAACTGCTGTGAGTTTCTGATAACTGTTGCAGTTTTCCAAAGACAGCAAAAACAGGCTGTTAAAAAATATATATATATTTTTAAAGAAAGAAAAAACAGCTCTCTGAATGTGGTTTATGTACTTTTGGATTTGAGTCATGGCTGAGATGACTCAACAACTCGCCGCTCTGCACACTGTGTGTGTTTCAGCTTCTCTTTTTCTCACTTTGTTCCTAGGAAGTTTCAGTCCTTCCTACACACACACACACACACACACACACATGCACGCACGCACGCACGCACACACGCACGCAGCTTTTCATTCTTGTGATAACACGGTGACTCGCTGTGCTGACGTCAGTGTGTGCGTCTCTCTTGCACATTTTGCATTCTCTCTTCCCTGCCTTGCTCATGTTCCAGGAAACTCAGTGACGTCAAACCAGCAACTATCTTACCCACATCCCCCACCTCTCTTCTACCCCCTCATTTTCTCCCTCCCTCCCTGTCTGCCTGCCTAACAACCCCTTTATTGGCTTGTGAGCCTTTATCAGTGTTGGACAGCACGGCACAGACTGACAGCAGCTCACACTGAACTGGCCTGTTTTTATTATTTTACACAATAGTAAATTATATTTCTTGATTTTTACAAAGTTCCACGATGCATGACGTAACGGAAGTGAAGTCTAAGCATGAACAGTTCTCAGCATCTTCATGCTGTTGCTCCTACAGGTGGATTAAATTAATGAACTATTGAAGAAAACATCAAAACGCTGACAGGTGGAATTAAAAAAAAAAATGCTTCGAATCTTTATCAGAAACGTGATATTTATCTCTAATGATCATTTTAAAACAGACTGAATATTGAATAGATCAACTCTACCTGACTCAGTCTCATCTCCAGTGACAGCCATCTCGTGTTTCCAACAATCCAGCACCACGGCAGAGAAAAAACGCACCTCGCCACAGAAAACTTTTGACCAACAGCTCTTCTACCTTTTATTTTCTTCTCTTTTATTTGAATCTTCCCTTTTCTTCCTCTTTGCCCTCAGCTGCTCTGATTCAGAGTGGGAACTCGTCAACTTGGCAGCCCAAATACAATTGCAGGCATTGACGTCACCATGACATCACCCGCGCCCGCTGAAGTCAGTGAAACACCCTGGATTAGAGTCCGTCCCTCCCCCTCGTCCTCCTCCCCCACTGCGGATCAGAAGAGAAACAATGCAGCTGGTCAGGCAGGGAGGGAGGGAGGACGTCGAGGGGGGAGCTACAGGGAGGAGGGCGGGAGCGGAGGAGGAATATTTTTAGCTCCAGTGACGCAACTCAAGAGACGCTCAACAAACAAGTGGCTGCCATGCTACATAACTGCTGAGCTCCAGACTGATGTTTGTTTTGTGCTTCAAAGAAGCAAAAAACAAAAAGTTTGACGTAACGTGTTTCCAGTTAATATTCACATTTCTCACAGACGAATTTAACAAAATAAGAGTCTGATAAAAAAAGAACAGACTTTAGTTGGTCCTTGGTGAGAAAATGTACAAATGTAGCAAATAAGTTTCAAAGTTATGAACTTGGCCCAAAAAGTAAAGTTGATTATTTCTCGGTTGTAACATTGCTTGTACACAATAAATGTGATACTTCTGGAAAGCCTCCCCCCATGCAGGTTGAGAAGCAGAGTTGAGCCTCTGAAAAAAAAAAATAACTTCAGACAGAATCTCCACAGGACAATTCTCCGTTGTAACAAACTAAAGCCCCATTCGCACGAGATTAGTTTTACCTAGGGACCACATGTAATGAATAAATTACTCCCCAACATCTGCTTTTTATGTGGCACATTCACACTGGATAACCAAAACCTAAGATTTAGCTGATTTACGGGCATCTTCTGGATATGATGTTAACACGCAGCCTATTGTCTGTCTGTCTATATATACAGTACAGGTAGTCCCCGACTTACGGCGGACTCGACTTACGGCGATTCGACTTTACGAACACGCTCCCATTGAAAAGCATTGCTTCAAGTTACGGTGTTTATGCGACTTTTCACCAGAAAATACGGTATCAAAACGAAACTTAAAAGGAGAAATGACACGCGCTCAGTGGAAAGTTACAGGAGACTTCAGGCAGACCGGAGCAGGGGCTAATATGCTAAATATGCTAACTCTGGACCGCTGGACCGCACGGGGAAATACAGGAGACCTTATTGTTTTAAGCTGAGGTTTACAAGGCAGACAGGCTACAGCTGAGCAACGAGCTAACATGCTAACAGACGTTGCTGTACATGCTGTGGACTGCGTGAAGCAGCAGGAAGCTCGGAGGAGCAACAGCTAACATGCTAACAGACGGAGGAAGAAACCAGCTCCCAGTGGGAAATTAACACTTTTTTTCCTTTGTTATGGCTCTTAAATGTATGTGGTTTTTGAGGATAGGCTAAGTGCTTGGTAAAAATACAGTATTGTATGTATGAAGTGCTTGCATGTATGAGGTGCCGTTTGGACGTATTTTCCGACTTACGGCGATTTTCGACTTACGAACGGGCGTAGGAACAGATCTCGTTCGTAAGTCGGGGACTACCTGTAATGTATTTTTAATTTAAAAAATCCATGCCGATTGTACGACTCGTCCATCAATCAGTCCAATCTTATTTTTAAAAAACGCAATAGCACGAGTCCGCAAAAAAACGAACCACAAAGTAGCGAGGAACTACTTACTGTAATTGGAAGATCCACTGAGCCGCACTTTTTGCAGACATTTTTCAGTAGTAGCACTGAGCACTAGTATTTTAATTGGTCACTGTTTGAGAAAATGGGTTTGCAGTTAGGTTTTTTTTTAAGATAAAGCTGTAGGATGGTTTGTGGTGTTTTCCTCACTGCTCTTCTTTGTGTTCAGTATAACCATTAATGGAAAATTCAGCTAGCTGCTGCCCATATTTGGTCCCCCCCCCCACAGAGGTAATAATTTATAAGAGTAGATACATGGATAGGGGTGGTGTGAGGTGCCATGAAACACCTGTCTCCATACAGAAAGAGAGGGATGGGTAGAAAGACTATGGTCTGATCCAGCTGTGAAATATAAATGAAGTTGGAGAAATGGACGAGCTCTCCCCAGCTTCTCCCATCCTCCCACCTCAGTTCATGCACTTTCTCGCTTGTCCGCGCACACAAGCTTTCCCGATAAGCCAAAAATAATGGTGTTTCCATGTAGCCAGGGTGGTCGGAAGTGTGTGTACACCTGAATTGTGATTGTTTTTACAGACACAGCTTTGCTCATACACACATGCTTTCTGAGGTCCTTGCAATTCGTGCATTATTGAAATCTATTGAGCTGGGTTCTTCCTGATATGACTCACCAAACCAGTGACTGGAAAAGATCAGGAGCACTTTTCAATTTTGTTGACTAAATGATGAGTGGTTTTAGCTTCCAGAAGACCAAACTTTTCAGTGGTGAAAACAGACAAACACACACAGAAAAGAGAATACTGTATATATAAAAAATAAAAAAAACTATTCAGTCTTCTGAAGTGCACCATTGAATATTATAGTAGTTAAAGTAAGAAAATTATAACAGTTGCAATAAACCTAATGTCAAGTTTTTTCACAATAACCGGTCTTGAAAAGGAGCTATTCAAAGCCTCAAGATGAAATCAACTAGCAGTACACCAATGACCTCTGTTGTTGAAGGATCTAAATAGTGAATGTAGTTTTTGAGGGCAGCACGGTGGCACAACTGGTAGAGCTGCTGCCTCTCAGCGAGCAGGTCCCTGGTTCAAATACCGGCCCGGGGGGTCTGTCTTGTTGGAGTTTGCATGTTCTCTCCGTGCATGCGTGGGTTTTCTCCGGGAACTCTGGTTTCCTCCCACAGACCAAAAACATGCATGATAGGCTGATTGGTAACTCTAAATTGTCCCTGTTTGTGTGAGAGAGAGTGAGTGGTTGTTTGTTTCAATGTGGCCTTGTGATGGACTTGCGACCCGTCATGGGTGTACCTGCCCCTCGCACAGTGATTGCTGGACATGGGCACCGGCGACTCCCTTGACCCAAAATGGAAGAAGCAGGTAAAAGATAATGGATGGATGGATGTAGTTTTAGTGATGAATGTTTTTCTGAACATGAAATGCAAGTAAGCCTTAATGTTTGAGGTGCAAGATATTCATGTGGGTAGTGGTTACACTGTGTTTAAGAAGAGGTAGTTTTTTTTTTTCTGATAAAGGTGGCCGGTTTACATATATAAATGGTGATATTGTATGTATTTTGTATAGTTTTGTCAGATTTAAATGTAATTAATTTAGCTTAAAGCTAAATAGCTCTCCCTTAGAGATGGGATAAGAAGTTCATTTATCTGGAAGAGATTCTAAGTAGAGCTGCTCCACCTCAAGAGGAACCAGTTGAGGTGGATCTGGATATCTCCCATGGAGGATTTCCAGGCAAGTCCAACTGAGGAGACCCTGGGGAAGATGCAGGACACTCTGGAGAGACTGGTTCTTTCTGCTGGCCTGGGACTGCCTTGGAGTCATAGAAGAGCTGAAGAGGTGTCTGAGGAAAGAGATGTCAGGTCCTCCCTGCTCAAGCTGCTGTCCCCGTGACCTAACTCAGAAACAAAAGGCAGATGATGAATGCAGGACTGGATTTGGCTAATAACATTGCCTGCACAATAAATGTACCTAAAATAAGTAAATGTGTAAATGTTGTGTCAAGATGTTTCTCCACCTGTCCCTGCAACAATGGACACAGAAAGGAACAAAATGAGATAAATGATAGTTTTCCCTGTTAGTATTTTACTTACAACATCATTGCCTCAACCATTAAAGAAAAATGGAACAAAGGTGTTGAAGGAATCAGATTTGATGGGGGAACAAAATTTAACACAACACAAGTCCAGCACAGTGTAGTTGAATGTGAGCCCACATTCCAGTTTGAAGGTTTTTCCTCAACATTTCTTCACTGGAAAAGGTTGCAGACAGACAACCTATGTCAACTTTATGGAATAGTTAGCAGCTTTTTAAAAAAGTCTTATGGTGAATTTGTTTTTCCTGTTTCATGACCCGTTTGTACATTGCTGTTGTACTTCCATTGTGGTATAAGCAGTGCATTTGTAAATCAAACGATGCCGGAATGCAAATAGCAGCGTGAGACCAAGGTTCACTGATACCGGAACACACACACACACACACAACATAGGAGGTGCACAAATGTCAAAATACCAAACAATTCATATTTATAATTTACTTTTAAATGCTTTATGTGTGATTTATACGTATAGCCTATTAAGTGAAGGATCATTTCTTACCTTACTTGTTGTTTAGCACTCTCCACCCCTCCAGTTCCTGCAGGTGTGGGGCGTTTCACCTAAGGACAAAGATCACCAATTGGTCAGTTGCTGACGAACCCACTGGATTGATTGGCATGTGGCATTGAGGATCCGACTTGTGCAAAAAAAAAAAAAATCATAGATTTTACTGGACCGTTTGTCTCAACATTTACCGGTATTCCAAATTTATCCAATATTTTGGTGAATCTAAGGTTTGAGAACTAAGCCTCCTTACATAACTTTATTATTAGAAAGCCTGAGAGCTACCGGATCCAAGCAAACAGTTACTGGAATGCACCCTGTCAAAATAAGAGGGTTCTCAGATCCTGTTCCAACAGGATCCGGCTCAAATTAAGAAACCTTTCAGAGTTTCCAACCTAAACTGTTAGTTGTCAGCTCACTTGATGTGCTCTTATACTTTACATCCCTTTGGTCTTTGAGAACTTTTACAACCCTGCTTGTTTTATACTGTCACAGCTGTGGACATTTCTTTTCCGCCATGAAAATTTGAAACTGTGACTCAGACTGAGCTGACCGGAACTTGACCAATGTAGCATCTACTAGTGGCATGTAGAAGAAAAAGAGTTATTTTAATTAGGCCTGCCACAATAAAACAATAAATCAATTAATTGCAAGATAAATTAAAATTATCAACCTCATTTTCATTCATTGGCCTTATCGTTTTTTCGTCTCTCTCTTTCTACTGAAGACACTGGATGACAAAAGGCTCAATCCAGGTGCCCTTCATTGACCCCTCCCTTTCTCTTTAAAACCCGTTTTACCGTCCAAAAATCACGTTTTGAACCGTTAAAAGCAGCTAAGCTACAAGCTAAGCTAACAGGCCGACCTCGGGAAAACAGCCTCTGTCTTGTTGAAGCTCCAGAATTCACGGCTCAAACACATGCCTTTGTGTAAAAAGTTGTTTATCTCTGCAAACAGAAGCTGAGAACTTGTTTACTGATTTTTTAATTACAAACTTTGTGTGAAAAATGCTATGCTAAAGAGTTCAAACCACACCGAGAATCCGCCATTTTGAGAACCAAAAAACAGGGAGAGACAGCCCATGTCACGTCAAGGGGCCTCCCTCCCATTTTTCTTAAAGAGACAAGCTGCTCACTCCCTCTCTATCCATCCTTCTGTTCAAACAACCTTATACTTAAGGTGCTACACTCAAAATAAAATTAACCAACAGTTCTTCTTAAATTTGACAATAATTACTAATTATTGTAAAATTTCAAGCAATATTATTGTTACACAATAATTTCTGAGATAATTAATCGCCCAGCAAATTTTTTTATTGTAACAGGCCTAACTTTTTATGAAAGCATTAAGGTCCTTAAATATAATTTGATGCACTGATGTCAACACACTATCATAATTTGCATAATCAATGAATGCGACTACTCACAGCTAAGAGTTAACAACTATATAGTGTTCATCCAAAAGTACCAGTTTAAATTAAATTTGAACAACTTAATTGTCAGTAAGTATTAATTCACAACTGCTGGATGACATTTGACTTTCAGGTTCATTTTCCTTCAAATAAGTTAAACTTGTTTATGCTTGTACTAACATTAGAAGCATGAGTGCATATTGAGTCTCTGATAAAGACAATATTTTACTTCTTTGTTTTTTTTCCTACTATATAATGGAACAAAGGGCAGACAATTGCCTGTTCCAGTAAAGTAGGAGGTACAAAAAAAGGTGTAGTTATTATTAAAAAGACTTCTTGGTTGATTGGCCATACTAAAAAATGTGACCTGTTTGCACACCTTGAATACTTAAGCAAGGTATGTATTATATTTATTACTAGTATGCCTGAGAGTTACCGTATGCAAGCAAACAATTATCGGAACGCACCCGGTCAAAATAAGAGTTCCCGGATCCTGTTCTGGCAGCCCAAAATCTTGGCGTGTCTTAAGGAGGTTGGAAAGAAGTATAAATTGAAATATGTAGCAAAAAAAGTGTTTTATGAAATATCTTCAAACTCTGAATAACTTGGCTGAAATTTTAGTTTTTTTTTTTTTTTTTGAAACATAACCATTTTGCCTTGTTTAACTTGTACAGTGGAAGGATCAGACCAATGGACATCTGTAAAATGCAGTTCTGGTTATTCTAAGTATAAAAACTTCAATTCAACTAAACAAAGTTTTCTTTTGGTTCTGGGAGAAGCACTTTTTCCCAACAAAAATTGTCACCAAGAGAACTTTGGCTACTGCTTCCCTAGTTGAAAGTTGATCTCACAAACTGCTTTGCTTTATAGTATTTTTATTTCACCCTTGGGTGCTTGTTAGGTGAGGGCAACCGTCTGGTCAGAGACTGAATATGGTGCGGTATAATCATCTTTAGAGTTCATATGAGACGGTAACACAGCCTGTGTTGTGCTGAAAAGTTTCTGAAGGGGTTTTTGTGTGTGTGTGTGTGTGTGTGTATTTGTGTGTACAACTATGCACATTCAAAGACAATCAAAAACGGTTTTTCATGTTTTTACAGAGCAGTGTGCACACGCTCACACACAAACTGATCAGAGCTTCTACTTTTTTGAGTTTGTACAAAGCAAAGCCTTAAAGCTCTTAGGGAAACTGCATCATTTATCATTCCATCCACGAAAAAGGTTAGCTGACACGTAGATATTTTGAAAGCTACAGCCCACGCAGTGTGACATTGTGTGTTCAGAGGCGTTTCTGCTTGTATTTGCGTGTGTAAATGGTTTTGCCGTGTTTACACACATACTGTCACTGTTCATGTTTGTCAGGTTTAGCCCTTCTTCTTAAACTCCCATGCGGCGTGGGAATTTTTGACCCAGTTATACCAGTATGTGTGCAGGGCTCTGCCAATGAGTGTGTTTCCAGTAACAGTATAGCTCGTGCGCCATGTCGTCCTGTCCCTCACTTGATAAATACCATCTGGACAACTTATACTTTACCTCGTTTTGACTGTGTAATATTTGTATTGCAGGTTCTAAACTGTATTTAGTGCCACTTTATAAAAAAAAACAGAATAAAAAAATGAAAGTCACAGGTCTTCTTTGCATGTTTGCGGTGATGGAGACTTCTTTCACAGGTGAATAAGGTGCATTTAACAGAATTGGTTCCTTTCCTCTGTTGGTGCTTTCTTTAAGGATTGACATGTTTGGAGTTGGACTAAAGGGCAATCCTGTTGCTGTATTTTTTCTTGCATTTGTAGTACCGTGTTTTCTGGCGTATAAGTTGCAGTTGTTTTGTTTGTTTGGTTTTTTTTGCATAGATTTGTCAGTTCTGCGACTTATTTACCTTTTTCCCCCCATATTCTTAACAATTTTTAACTGATGCTTTAAATTCCTAAGAACTGCGACAGCGAGTCCTCCCATGCACGCTCTCTTCACTCAGCTGGTGCAGGTGGAGGAACGCTGGAGAGCTAGCAGCTCCGGCCGCGATGGATGGATGGCGCTGCGCCGCTCAGGGGAAATGAAACTGTTTTGACCATTAAATAAATGCAATGGGTCAACAGTGATGCATAATAAATGCAACTTATATATCTAAAAAAGCTAAGTCTTTTCCTCTGGACATTCAAAAAACAAAACAAAACAAAGAAAAAAAACTGTAGAAACGTTTCGTCTTTCGTCCGAAAGACTTCCTCAGTCTGAGATGCTGTATTTTTTTTTTCATTTAACCTTTATTTATCCAGGTAGTCTCATTGAGCCACGAGAACTCATTTTCAAGAGAGACCTG
>JARVGQ010001954.1:33794654-33809182 GCA_031762355.1 Hypsolebias martinsi | reverse complement strand
GACATGGGCACCGGCGACCCCCGTGACCCTAAAATGGAAGAAACGGGTAAAGAAAATGGATGGATGGATGGATGCAATTAGTTGATTTATTGTTTATCGTGACAGGCCTAGTTGGTGCACATCATTTCACCGTCCACCTCACACCTGCCTCGACCCATTTTATACTCAGCTCTAGACACCCCATGTTCATATTTTATTGTACTGGAGCAAAACTTTGAAATGGAAATAGCCAGAGTCAAAACAGTTTTTTAAATAAATATTTATCATCAGTGTAGTTTTTGCGCCTGGACCTTCATGGCTCTAATAACTCTGTCAGTGGAAACTTCTGTCCAGGTGTCAAACTTGTAATGAAACATGAGGTTATGAGATTTGCATTCTGTTTTATTTACATTTTACTCTACATGGGGTGAAAAAAACTCAACCTTTTTCCTATTATACAGATTTGACACACAACAAACATGCAGCTCTGACTATGGCACAATAGTTTTATTTATTTATTTGGTTGAAGATTATTACTCATGAGTGACATGACCCCTGGCCATTAATGATCTTTTGCACAGTGACCACGTTCCTCCAGTCAGGTGACAGCTAACAGAACAATGACATTGTTCTTATAATGTCTCTTTAGGTGAACCAACAGGTTTATGACCCTCAGAAAGCTCTAAGAAACGTTTGGTCCAAAACCACGTCCGGTTTCTGGGCAGTCAGTTGGAAACTTTGCTGCAGGATCATTCAAATCCATTAATAGAGATGCTCTTTATTGTTATTTTACATGGTAAATATCCACTCCCACTGTGTTACATCAGTCTGTGTGCGCTGCGGAACGTGCTTTATGCTTTTCAGAGCTTTTCTTACTTTGAAATGAACAATAAAGTAATTCTGTCCTCCCCGGTGCATCTGACAGTGTGGAAACGGTTTGTGGAGACACCTTAAAAGACGTTTGTCAGTTGAAAGTGAGCAGCGGGCGGTGCAAACCTGTAGAACCCGATGAATCCAACAAATGTAGCTGCAGCCGGTGACAGAGATGAGAGGAGGCTGTGATTGACAGCTGGCACAGGCGGTGCAAACCTCTGCCAACAGGATTTCAGGTGTCAGGGCCAGGAAGCTTGTGGATAAGCAGCCACCGGTCCCTGCGGGCCGTCAAAAGCCACAGACGAGAGTCCGACAGGAAAAATTCACCCAGATCTAACCCTCCCCCACGAGACAGGGCGTGAAAAACACCCAGCTGCTTGTTGCATAGTCAACGTTGCTTCAACTGCATCTTCATTTCTTCTCGGCGCATACCGAACCGCTGCGTTCTGCACACGGCCTGCACGACGTGCCGTGCTCGCAGCCAAAGACGCCGTCGGATCTGTTTGCCGTCGCTCAAGCGGACACTCGCGGGGATTACCAGCGAGGCGGTTCGGCTCCTCTTGTTTTGTTTCGAGGACGGACTTAAACCCGCAGATTAAACTCGCGCGTCGCTCACGTGCTTGAATCAGCCGCCGGTCTCCTCGCAAATCCCGCCGAGCATCAGAATCAATCAAAACGTCCTGTTCTGCTCAGGAAATTGCTTAGGTGTGTCTTAATCATGCTAATGGGAGTCTCAAAGATCCTCCTCTTTGTTTTAAGCAGGAACCGTGCACGGGTTTACCGGTGAGAGTAATAACGGCCCTCGACTGCCTGCGGGAAGTTGATTGCTTCATCAATGAGGGGGATTAGTTTGAGGATGTACAACAGAGTGTTTTACTCTTCTTTGCATCAGCTCAGTTGAACAGGCAGGATGGATTAAAGCCGCAGCTCTGATACAACAAGGCTGCTCGTAAACGAACTAAAAAAAAAAAAAAAAAGAATCATAATGTTGGACAGATCTTTGCAGCACCTGACCTGAATTATAGCTTTGGTGAGGTCTGTTGCTTTCGCACAAGACACTGTTTTAAGTTTTGATCATCTACAAGTTAGCACAGATGAAGATAATGAAACATGGAGGCCCCCGTTGCCCCTGGAATTTAATCTCTTATTAAAACGGGCTGTGGTTTTGCTCAGTTTCAAGCTTTAATTAAATTTCAAGCAAAAGTACTAAAAAGTCTTCCGGCTGAACTTCCTCTTTTACAAAACGTAACTGAGTGTAATGATTGCATGGTTCAGCTGCAAAAAAAAAGAAACGCTGTTGTTTCACCTTACAGCTAAATATTTTTCTGTAGGACTCTCAGGGAAGCTACTCGAGCAGACAGGATGCACGGCTTTGCAAGTTTCCTGTTAATTGGCACGTTATTATAGACTATAAGAAACTATATGAGCTATAGAGTCTGTGATTATATTTTGTAGTAATTAATTTTTGTAGATAAAAAATGCTAATTGTGGAAAATGTATATACTGTATGTGTGTGTGTGTGTGTTATAATGAAAATAGAATAAACTAAAGATGTGAATTCCTTGAAAGAAAGCACATCACCTGTTGCTTTACATATCTAACTTAAAAACAAGATCTGTTTAGCCTCAAAACACACTACATTGCCAAAAGTATTTGCTCACCCGTCCAAACGATCAGAATCAGGTGTTCCAATCACCTCCATGGCCACAGGTGTATAAAATGAAGCACCTGCAGACTGTTTTTACAAACATCTGTGAAAGAATGGGTCGCTCTCGGGAGCTCAGTGAATTCCAGCGTGGAGCTGATAGGATCCATTCATGAAATGTCCTCGCTCCTAAATGTTCCACAGTCAACTGTCAGCTGTATTACAAGAAAATGGAAGTGTTTGGGAATGACATTAACTCAGCCATGAAGTGGTAGGCCACGTAAACTGACGGAGCGGGGTCAGCGGATGCTGAAGCGCATAGTGCAAAGAGGTCGTCAACTTTCTGCAGAGTCAATCACTACAGAAATCCAAACTTCATGTGGCCTTCAGATTAGCTCAAGAACAGTGCACAGAGAGCTTCATGGAATGGGTTTCCATGATCGAGCAGCTGCATCCAAGCCAATCATCACCAAGTGCAATGCAAAGCATCAGATGCAGTGGTGTAAGGCACGTCGCCACTGGACTCTAGAGCAGTGGAGGTGTGTTCTCTGGAGTGACGAATCACGCTTCTCCATCTGGCGATCTGATGGACGAGTCTGGGTTTGGCGGTTGCCAGGACAACGGTACTTGTCTGACTGCATTGTGCCAAGTGTAAAGGTCCGGAACCCGTTCGTAAGTCGAGGACCACCTGTATATATATATATATACACTTATATATATATATACTGTATATATATATATACCTGTATATATATATATATATATATATATTTATATACTGTACAGTATATACGTATACATACATATACATACACAGACTACCTACCGTCCTACCCACCTACCCATACATCCATCCAACCATCCATCCATCCACCCACCCAGCCATCCATCCATCCATCCATCCATCATCCATCCATCCATCCATCCATCCATCCATCCATCCATCCATCCAGCTTAGAGCTGTCATTCTAACAGCCCAGCCTGGATTCGGACCGGGCCGGTCCATAATAATGTGCTTAATGTGCGGGCCAGTCTTGAGCTTTGATGCAGTTTTACGAATTAGCACAAAGAAATCTAAATAAAAATGCACAATATAAAATTGTGTTAATCTACTTGTTGAGGAGGAGGCAGGTCCGACTGGTCAGTTTAAAGAGGTAAAAAAAAAAAGTTGCGTTAAGTTCAGAGGACAACCTGTCACCGGCTGTGCGGGCCCACTGTCCCGCCAGTGGAAATGGACTTGCAACCTGTCCAGAGTGCACCCCACCTTTTGCACAGTGATGGCTGGACATGGGCACCAACGACCCCTGCGACCCAAAAAGGAAGACGCGGGTAAAGGTAAAGATAATGGATGGATGGATGGATGGATGGATCAGCTGATCACCAGCTGCGCACATTTCCGCACCTGCAGTGAAGGAAGTAACAGCATCTACCAAAGCCGAAGCGAGTAACGTGTTCATTTAAAATAGACTTGTTCTATATATTTCCAAATGATTTTGCTTAGAAAACAAAAAACGCCTAGTTACGTATCAGATCCCGCCCATTTCTATCCAAATCACAGAGATGCCTATTCACATTGGATTAGTATTATCACAGGACCTCGGGGTTCTGCAAAATATAGTAGGTAATTAATGGGGGAATTTTTACTTTACAAATTACTGACATGGCCGATTCATACAGGATTAATAACACAGACAATCTCCGTAATTATTACAAATAGCATGCGGTCCCTAGGTAAAACTAAGCCCGTGTGAATAGAGCTTAAAAATGCATTTTGAGGGTGAGAGGACGCTTGTGTCAGAGAAAGAAAATGAACTTCAGACACTAGAGTTTGAGTGAACTCCTTTATATATCAGTTATCTTTGTTTATGCCGACGATCTGCTGGTTTCAGGATAAACTGTAGACGAGAACAGGATTGTAAGGGTGTGCTTTCATCAACAAGAGCCTATCTTTACCACTGATTTCTAACTGTGCATTATCAGGTTAAGTGTGTTTACACAGATTAGTATCTTGGCTGCAGTTTGCAGACGAGCGGTTTATTCTGTGTGGTGAACTTTGGTGTCCCCCGCCCCTCACACACTGATAGCTGGACATGGGCACCAATGACCCCCGCGACCTGTAAATGGATGGATGGATGTTTACTATTTGGAATCTTTAAGGTTTGGTCAAGTTCCAGAAACTCACAAACAAACAAAAAAGTTTCAGCCCATCTTAATTCTAAGGTTTTCTGTGCAGTTGTAGACAGAATGCAGGATTTCATCAGTTCATTTAAGTGTTCATCAATAATCCAGGTAATAAAGCCAACAAAGTTAAATCAGGTCCTCTGGACGGTTTCTTTGTGTTGAGACGTTTCGTCTTTCATACAAAGAACTTCTTCAGTCTGAAGAGTCACAGTTTTAAGCAGCACACTCACATAATGGGCCAACCAGTTTGATGGTGATGAACTGGTTTCTGGAGTCCGTCCTCTATAAGATTATACTTATTTAAATGTTGCTTTCTTTTCAATTAAGGATAATCGAGACAGATGGAGATTGTTCAGGAGCCGCTTTTGACCCTCGGGCCAGAAACAGGTTTTCCTGTTCATCTTTGGCTTCACTCACCTTGGATGAGCACCTGCCCTCCTTGGATGTAGAACTGGTGTGGGCTTTCTGCGGCCTGAAGGACGGTGGCTCCGGGCTGGGGGGTGGGAGAGCTGGTCACTGTCAGGGTCTGAGCCCCTTGAAGGGCTTCCACTGCTGAACCGGTCAGAGGGATGGCTCTCCCCTGAGCGAGCGCAACTGAACGAAGACAGAGATTATGAATGAGGCTAAATGAAACAAAGTATTAAAAATACAGGGAGTTTGGGTTTTTTGAGCCTTAAAACGTCAAAATAAACATTTGTCCAGATCATTTATTATTATTATTATTATTATTATTGTTGTTGTTGTTGTTGTTGTTGTTATTATTGTACAAAGCTATATTACATTTGTCTCCATTTCTATAGTTTTAATATTGATTCAATTATCACACTATTATTTTATATTTTTTATTGTTCCATACATTCTAACGGAATCCAAACAATCTTACTACTGCAAGCTTTGTGCTATTATAATGTTCATACATCAAAACATTCAACTCATAGATTATAATTCTGTGTGGATTGACTTTATACAGATTACAGATTTTTTTTTCTGTGTGGACTAACTGTATACAGATTACAGATTATTTTTCTGTGTGGACTGACTGTATACAGATTACAGATTATTTTTCTGTGTGGACTAACTGTATACATATTACAGATTATTTTTCTGTGTGGACTGACTGTATACAGATTACAGATATTTTTTCTGTGTGGACTGATTGTATACAGATTATACTTTCATGTGGACTGACTGTATACAGATTATACTTCTGTGTGGACTGAAATATACAGATTACAGACTATTTTTCTGTGTGGACTGACAGTATACAGATTATTGTTTGGTGTGGACTGACTGTATAAAGATTACAGATTACACTTCTGTGTGTGTGGACTGACTGTATACAGATTATAGGTTATTTTTTCTGTGTGGACTGACTGTATACAGATTACAGATTATTTTTTCTGTGTGGACTGACTGTATACAGATTACAGATTATTTTTTCTGTGTGGACTGACTGTATTGCCCTGTGCTGGTCTGGTAAATAGAGTTTGGCACCGGCACAGAGGGGCTCCTGGAAGCCGGCACCTCATCCTCTGGATTTTCTTCCTCAATTTTCGACACCGCCGATGAATTTGACGAAATCTCGTTAAAGATTTTCCTGCAGGGAAACAGAACGTTATCAGACTTCACACAGCGCACGCTGTAATCTCACTTTTTGTTCTCCTCACCGATAAGAGGGACGCCTGGAGAGAATCTCCCGCCTCATCTGTGTGCCCTCGTCTTCGTCCGGCTCGGCCACGGTGGCGACCTGAACAAACAGGCAGATTTTTAAACCACCAACTTTTCAGTCTAATCTCATTATCGCGGGGGTTGTTGTCTCCATACAGACGTGTCTTTGTGGTGCGTGTTTGGAAAGAAGGATGACGTCAAAGAGGGAATTCAAGCAGGATATAATTTTCTACTTTAATCTTTTCAACCCATTACAGAGTCTCTACAGATTTATTCAGTACTGTATAATCATCTGTGCATGCTTCTTTAATCATCTTATTGTAGAAAGAGCACATGTTGTAATATGTAGTCCTTAGTTTGTTTTATTGGATTAAAATAACTATACCTTGTAGATTTTGTTATGTCATCATTCTGTTGACTTTTATGACTCGCACTGATGCGCAACAGTCGTGTGTTACAAACGTGTGAGTTGTTTTGGCACCGCTGGAGGAGGATCTGTACCACATGAAGAGGAACATACAGTGGTGCTGGAACGTTTGTGGACCCTTTAGATTTTGCCACATTTCTGCAAAAAGGACCTAAAACATCTGATTTTCACAAAAGTCCTAAAAGTAGATCAAGAGAACCCAGTTAAACAGACGAGACACAAATATTATACTTGGTCATTTATTTATTGAGGGAAATGATCCAATATTATATATTTGTAGGTGGTAAAAGTATGTGAACCTCTAGGATTTACAGTTAATTTGAAGGTGAAATAAGAGTCAGGTGTTTTCAATCAATGTGATGATGATCAGGTGTGAGTGGACACCCTGCTTGATTTAAAGAACAGGATCGATCAACGCCTGCTCCTCACAACATGTTTGTGGAAGTGGATCATGGCACGAACAAAGGATGTTTCTGAGGACCTCAGTAAAAGCGTTGTTGATGTTAATCAGGCTGGAAAAGGTTACAAAACCATCTGTGAAGAGTTTGGTCTCCACCAATCCACAGTCAGACAGATTGTGTTTAAATGGAGGAAATTCAAGACCATCGTTACCCTCCCCAGGAGTGGTGGACCAACAAAGATCACTCCAAGAGCAAGGTGTGGAATAGTGGACGAGGTCACAAAGGACTGTCATTTCTAACCCGAACCCGGAGCCCGGCCCTCGGATTTGGACCGGCTCGGGCCATTATAATGTGCGGGCCGGGTTGGTGTTGGGTTATTGATTGCATCAGAGGACGCACGTGGCTGACAATCCAATTATATAGCAACATGGCTTGCCATACTATCAGCAGACGCACGCGGCCATTTGACCGCGCGCTGACTGGTCTTGAAAGAGGTAAAAAGTTGCGTTACGCTTCGGACGAACTACTGCCAGCGATCCATCAGCCCAAATGGACGTTCGTTCAGCCGCTGCGCTCAGTGGATGCGCGCGGCCGATGACCCAAACAGGTGAGATCACAAAACATCCGACATGTCAGAGCGGCGTCCGTGTCACACCAGATACTGAAAGCAAAGGTTCACTTTTTTCACACTCACAAACATAAAATATTGGATCATTTCCCTCAATAAATAAATGACCAACTGAAAATCTGATGATGCTTTAGCTCATATTTATGCAGAAATATAGAAAATTACCAAGAATTCACGAACTTTAAAACACCACTTCACGTTTTCATATCAGTGTAGATGTTATGCACCTGTTTAAAAACATTTACGCTCTAAGCCACATGCGTCAAACTCAAGGCCCGGGGGCCAAATGGGGCCCTCGTCGATATCTTATCTGGCCTGCAAGATGATACGTGAATCATAAAATACTTTTTTCCACTGGAATTTTGTTCAGTGATGTTTGATTATGATGTCAAAAGCACAACAGAGAACGTCAAATGAGACCAATCAAACTCTTTTTGAGGAACCTGCGACCAAGAAAATATGTCCAGTATCTTGACTTGAGTTAATGCAGATTCTGAAATTTGCCCTTAAGTTTAAAAAAGGCCCCCTTTTGGCCCACTTTTGTCAGTGAGTCTGACACCCCTGGACTAAGCCTCTAAAATAAAAATATAAAAAATAAATAAATAAAATTTGGGCTGCTATGTGCAACATTTCTTTTTTATTTTTATTTTTATTTTTAATTATTATTAATTTAATTTTAACACCCTAAAACAGATAAGTTTGTGCCTCTGTAGGACATTTTAGAGTGCAAAAAGAAGAAGAAGAGGAAAAATAAGAGAAAAACAAGAACAAAAAGAAGAAGAAAAGAAGAACAAGAAAAAAGGAAAAAGAAGACGACGTAATATGAGGGGCAGAGGGACAGATGGAGAAAGCGGAATTATTTTTAAAATGCTGCAATACACAACTTGAAAAAGCAGAAACACACAGAAGGGTTTAAAACGTATAAAGAGAGAAAAAATAGGAATAAAATGACAATAAGGAAGAATAAGGAGATTAAAATAATGCCTAGAAAAACAGAAAATACATTTTCGGATTTAAAAAATAAACAAAAAAATGTCATGATCATTGGTTTTCAGTTGTTTGTTTTTGTTCTCTATTTTCATTATGAATTCAATTTTTTATTTACATCCATCCATCCATTTACCTACTTTTTCCTTTCAGGGCTGTGGAACTGGTTTCTATCAGGAAAACTAAAGATCTCGATGCAATAAAGAACATTTAAATCTTTTACTTCATACTGATTGTGCAGACTTTGTCCAAGGAGCCATTATATCCACATAACCTTTTCGAATTGTGTCTCTGTTTTCATATTCATGTTTGAAATAGAATCTGTCATTTCAAATGGACCGGGCACCCGTTAACAATACATTCATCTGCAGTGAATTCAGCTGATGCAGCGGTGCCAAAGAACACAGAGTGTAATGTGAAAGTAGGGTGACCTCCATTATACAGGTGGGGTATGGTTACATGAGACAGTATCTGAGGGATGGGACAAAGTGTGGAGTGTGTGTATGTGTGTGTGGAGGGGGGAGGGGAACAAATGCAGAAAGATGAATCTGAATGTGAGGCCATCCATTGTGTTTCTGTCCATATGTCTCATCACTTCCTCTAGTATCCCCTCCCCCAGTTTTATTATCATTGGAAGATGCATTCATTATCTGGGGTCACTGGTATTTCATTACATTTGCTATAAGTTCATTATTCAATGTCTAGTCTTGTTTTTTATATGTGTGCAAAAAAAAAAATCAGTTATATGGGAGCTCAGAGTTTGTAGTTTTTACTTTGGTTGTGTGACCTCACAGTAAGGAAAACCAAGCAGACTGATTCTTATTCATGTTGACGTTAGTTTAGTTGTATTGAATTGAATGCTATAAGTTACATTTCAGCATGCTCTGCTATGTTAACTTGCATTCTGAAAACTGGAACTCAGGTGTTGTTATGACACTGTCGGTCCACATCTGGTGCCCACTCAATCAAAGCTGACGGACTGTTTCTCAGCCGACTGAAAACTGGCATCCACAGTTCTGAAAGGATTCAGATCAATACCTTATTAAATTGATATACTCGCTTTCCCCTTACTTCTTGTGGTCCTGTTTGAAACTGAATCTGTTTGACAGGTCTGGACAGCCGACAACCTTGAAATGTCATGTCACGGATACGTCTGTTTGTATATTTATAGGTTACAAAGTATTAAATTAAATGTAAAAAGGTTATTCTGAGCTACAGTGTATCAAATAGTGCAGTTTTCAGTGCCTGCTAGAATGGCTTAGGACACTTGAATCGAAACATTTCTTGCCTTTTGTGTTCACCATCCATACCTTGTACTGTTGTAGTGTTGATGCAAATAGCTTTGGGAGTGAACATTTTTTATGCCCTGTCTGCTGTTAACATTAATGTTTCAATGTTTCTATGAATACATTCCAACATATCAGAACTGTTGTTCTGCTCCACCACATGAAGCTCTTTCTTGGACATTGCCATTTTTTGTTAATCTTTATTTAACCAGGCAAACCCCACTGAGATCTCTTTTGCAAGGGAGGCCTGAGCCTGAAGGCAGACTAACATGCATGTTTTTTGGACTGTGGAAGAAAACCGGAGTACCTGGAGAAAACCGGTGCAAACACAAGGAGAACACGCAACTTCTACACAGAAAGACATCAGGTTCAAACGGTCCAACCTGGGGACTGAATCGAGGACCTTCTTGCTGTCAGGCAACAGTGCTAACCACTAAGCCATCATGTTGCCATTTGTTGCCTATTTTCAATTATTTTAACTGTTTTCGTAGATAAGCAAAGACATGTGGGAGTTGGCATTTGGTCATCCTTCCATCATCTTTACCAGCTTCTGTCTTTTCTGGTCATGGCAGTCACTGGTGCCCATATCCAGCTGTCACTGTGCGAGAGGCAGGGGACACCCCAGACTGGTCTCCAGTCCATCACAGGGCCACACAGAGACAAACAAGACGAACACCCATTCACTCTCTCACTCACACCTAGGGACAATTTAGAGTTAGCAATCAGCCCTAACATTCATGTTTTTGGTATGTGAGAGGAAACTGGAGTATCCGGAAGAAACCCACACAGCACGGAGAGAACATGCAAATTCTATTGTGAAAGGCACATGGCTGGGATTTGAACCAGCAATCTTCTCGCTGAGAAGCAACAGCTCTATCACCTGAGCCACCACGCCACACTCGCATTCAGTCACAAATTTTCAATTTAAGGACAAAATACTCAATACCTTGTGTTTTTTTTTTTTTATTATTATAATTTTATTACCAGTCCTCATACTTTTGCAATAAGTACCTTCATGAAAAAGAAATACTGAACATTAAATGACTTTATGACACTGTGTGAGTTCAGATAGAAGAGATTTCGAGCAGCATTTCAAAAGTTCAAAAGCTGCTTCAAAAGAACACATTTTGTACATTTAACAACCATTAGACTATTTTTCCCAATTAAAGACTACCGTTTATTTTGTTTAACAATTATATTTAAATATATTTCTAGAAATAAGTTTGAAAATCACTGTTTTGGAGCACATTGACTATGCAGGTTTGAAAGTTGAAGGATCCAATAGGTACTTCTGTGCAAGATGAATTACTCTGCACTGTAAATGGCAAGAAAACAGTCTGATGTGACATTTGTTAAGAAAATGATAAAGAAAAACATCCATCCATCCATTTACCCACTTCTTTCGTTCTGGGTTGTGGGGGTCACTGGTGCCTATATCCAGCAGTCACTGTGCGAGAGGCAGGGGACACCCTGGTCAGGTCTCCAGTCCATCACAGGAACACAGAGACAAATGAAACAACCACTCACTCTCTCACTCGCACCTAGGGACAATTAGAGTTACCAATCAGCCTAACATGCATGTTTTTGGTCTGTGGGAGGAAACTGGAGTACCTGGAGAAAACCCATGCATACATGAAGAGAACATACAATGTCCACCCAGAAAGTTCCCTGGCCAGGATTTAATCTGGTAACCTACTCACTGAGAGGCGGCAGCTCTACTAACTGCTCCACCGTGCCTCCTAATGAAAAACAATTAAAAATTAAAAAAAAAATTTACCCTTTAGGTATTTATTAAAAATTCACCAACAAAAGTTCAGATCTTGTAAAAGAATAATGATAAATATAATTTGTGACATTTTATACAAATGTTTTTTATGCCAAGCAGTTTATTCCATTTTATTATTCAGATGTGACACAAACTAGCAATTAAACCCAGAACTGGTCTCTTTTGAGCCAAACGTTCTCTCAGGCCAGGGCTGCAACAGCAGCGAATACTCTAACTAGACTGATAAAAATAATAATAAATCAAGGCCATAAAGCTTGAGTCACCAAGGCTGATCCTGCTTTCATTCAGTTAAAACAAAAAATATTGAAAACAGGCCTTTGTGTCCCCGAGGTTGCATGTATTTGTCTGAGATTATGATTCATGTTGCAAATCCAGCCTTAAGCAACGAAGTTCTTGCCTTTCTAATATATAGTATTCAGCTGAGGCTGGGTTGTACAAAGATGACTAAGATTAAAAGCACTGAACTCATAAAAAGAGTCCCTGTGCTGCTTAAAAAACAGTATTTGTAGAGTACAGCAATTTGAAGATTAAAAAAAAGCATATTTGTTCTCCTCAGTGGTACATCATCCACACAAACAGTGAGCTGGGTGGCATTTGTTAGAGTTGATGCATATGGACACTATATTTTCAACTAAACATCTACGTAAACAATATCTGAAAAAGGTATAACATACTAATGCAATATTAGAGTGTATGATACAAGTAAAACACCTATTTTATCTGTTCAATAAACAGCTTAAGCAAATATAAAATGAGAAATTAGAGGCTGACTGATGTGTGTTTCTACAGCCAATATCAATCTTTAGTAATCAAGTCAGCCAATTGCTAATAATAAAACACATTTTTTGCCATTACAGTACTTATTTTCTCTAAAAAAAATTTAAGCTTAAATTCATTATATATAACTACACATAGAATAACCCATGCCATAAAAGATAAAATACAGAGTGTAAAAAAATAAAAAGGTAAATAAATAAATAAATTAGGGTTACAATATGTTGTTTATAGCAGCTGCATTTTAATTTTTCCCATTTGTTGATTGATTGAATATGTACATGGTCACGTGTAGAATTTTAAAAAGTGGCCAATATTAGCCAATGAAATCAGTTTGTCAATTGATTGGTCAACTGATTTTAATGTTGTTATCAGCGATGCCTAATACCTATCATTTAAAATAGTCTGACCAAGTAGCTGGTTGGCCACGTAACCAGTTAAAATTGTCGTCCAACAGATTTTAATTGGTCAGCCAATTTTATCTGGCAGATATTGGTCATAAAATCAATGACAATACATCTTGGTCTACCTCACTCAGTCAGTTTAATCTATTAGTCTGCTGATTAATTGGTTTATCACTAAACTAAATGCCCCTCCCTCCTCTTAGACTACTTTAATACTTTGGCATAGTTCTTTATGACAGAAAGAAAAATCAGATACAGTGAAGAAAATAAAAAAAACTTACCTCTTGGAGTAAATGCAACAAAAACCAAGCACAAAACTGTTAATACGTCCATTGTAGTTCCAGTCGTATTCAACTTTATGACGAAACTTTCTCCAACTTCTTCTGTTCTTTATTCCTGGAGGTCGGTCATCCTAGAAGCAACCAAACCTTGAAAACCTTGTTGCAACGATGTTCCCCAAACGTTCAGATCAGAATAAACAGCCAGAAAGACGTGAGTGTGTGTGAGCTGAAGGTCTGCTCCCCCTGCTTGTTCCATCCGTCCATCTCTTCAGCTGCCTTTCTGTCCAGACACAGCAGACTGAAGCACCTCTGTCATGAAGCATATCGTTCCTGATCCAACTCAGAAAAGTCGCCCCTCGTTCCACTGGAGCCCTTCAACCGAGTGTGGCTCGATCCTCTTTTCTCCACCCTCCCTTTTCTGCATCACTCCCTCCCTGTTTGTCCTCCTACTCCTCACCTCGTCTACCTCTCTCTCTTACTCACACACAAACACACCTTCATCACTGGAGTGTCTCCCTCCCACCTTCATGCTTTCCTCTCTGCTCCAGAATGTGTCTGTTTTTATTATTATATATTCTATTAAAAACACTGAACTTTTTTGACAGTCCTTGCTAGTGTGTTAGGGAGAGGGGAACAAAGATCTTCTTATCAGTGTACACCTGAGTCATGCAGTTTATTATTTTTCTCCCCAGGATCTTTTAATGTGTGTGGGGCTAGCTACCTGTCGTAGTTAAAAGCTCCAGTGAAGTTTCTCTCTTCAGATTTCTTTCAGTACTGATCCCCAGGAGCACATCGTCTCTGCTTGTCCCTCTTCTATCTTAACCCAACACTGACCCTCACCTGCTGTCAGTTTTCTTTTCCTTTGTTAGTGTTTCACACACAAATTTCTCCTTCTGTGCAGGTCTCTTCCTTTTTTTAGTGTTTGTACACAAGCATTGTTTCTCCTAAGACCCATCTCCATTCATCACCTGACAATGAATAGGGGAAGGCAGACATAGTTCTCTTGCTCCTGTTGGTCACTCGCATTAGTAAAATATCTTTTAAGTAACTTAACTAATTGTAATAAACTTTCAGAAAATAATGGTGGTCCTCGATTTACGACCTACGCGGGTTACGGAAATCCGGACTTACGTTCGCCTCCCAGTGACGTCATCACACCTCCCACTGACTTTCGATAGCTCCACACAGTGCCGTTTATGTGTTTTTTT
>JARVGQ010001954.1:33753663-33765469 GCA_031762355.1 Hypsolebias martinsi | reverse complement strand
TTTGTAGCCAGGTCTCTCTTGTAAATGAGTCCTCGAGGCTCAATGGGATTAACCTGCCTAAATAAATGTTGAATGAAAAAATTTAAGCACTCTACAACAAGTAAGACATTATTGGTGTCAACTTTTCCACAACACCTCACTTCATAAGCCTATCAGGGCCACATTGGGTCGTTTGCAGATGACCTTGCTGATCCATCGACTTCATTTGACGTAAACAGTCGGTGCAGCTCTGACAGAAAAAGAGCACGGCTCTAACATGAAACAATCAGTTTGGAGAGGTTCTTCTTTCCTGTGTCGCCTGCTGGATATGAATAGATTCTCCCCACCATATTTCATTAGCCAGAGCCCAGCGACAGGGAATAAAGGAGACCGTTAGCTCAGTGAGGTGCTGGATGTGAGAGCAGAACGCAACACACAATGTCCCAGATTTTAAAACCCCTAAGCTCTGGTTTTGGTACCATTAATCCATATAGGTCATTTTAAATAGTTTCAGGGAAGAGTCAGAATCCAAGTAAGGATGAAGCACTGGTGAAAATCAACACTAAACTGATCAACCGGGTACACTTTGTTCTGTTAGCTGTAATAAATTAAAGGAGTTATAAAAGCCATTATCCAAAGGAGGAAGGGGGTACAGAGAGGACGCAGGGAGGAGGAGGCGCACACATGTTGAGAAGTCAAGGTCAGTATGAACGTGCACAAAGAGAGAGGATCTGCGATCAGACTTCTGTTTACGATCAGAAAACAAAATTCACCTACTGTAATCTTGGCAAGCTTTTACAAATTTATCAACAACGGGGCAAATACTCTTACTGTAGGAAAATTAACTAAATGTAAACAAAAAAATGTTACACAAACAAAAACTCAAAACACAGCAGAGCAGTCCCAATAGGTTCAATCTGTCAGAAAAATAAAGTTAACTTTGTTTCTTTAATCTGTGTTTGTGTCATTTTTTTTCTGTCAGTTGTGGGTACATTTTATTTAGAGAACACGTAAATACAAAATACAAAAGTTACCATTACCATATTACAAACCCTGACAACATTTCTATAAAGCATAATTTAAAAGTATATATATAATTTATATGCTGTTCAAAGTGGTTTTTAGAGAGAAATTAAAACGTATGCTAAAACTGGAATCAGCAGGTCGAAGTTTTACTAAAATCAACATGTGTCATTGTTCTTAAATACTACAAGTGGTGCTTACTTTTCCTTTTGTCCCTGTACGGTCTTTCATCATCTAACTTCTGCACACTTTGTTTTATTTTAGCCAGTCAAAAATCAAAACAGTCAGCTCATCAGGTGATTTGTGCAGTGACTTTTGAATTTTATACTAAATACATTTTATATATTTCAAAATATGCAACTTCATTCACAAATATGTTCCCTCTAGAAATATAATAAGATCTCTTTATTCCCTTCAAAAACATTGTTCTCTTTGAAATCTGCTCTAGCATACTTGCTCTATTTCTGCCTTTATGCCACTTTTAGTTTGTAGCTAACACATTGCTAATTTGAGCTTTTAACTAGTGTTTTGATACTTTTGGCCAGCATTTTGCTGCTTTTAACTTCTAGCTATACTTTGATATTTTAACTATGTTTTGTATTCTTTTAGCGAGCCTTTCGTCACTTTTGATTTTTAGACAGCCACTTGCTACTGTTAGGTTTTAGCTAGCCTTTTGCCGCTTTTGGCTACATTTTTTGCTACTTTTAGTTAGCCATTTGCTATGTTTAGCTTTTAGCTAGCTTTTTGCTACATTTGATTTTTAGCTAGCCTTTTACTATTTTTAGGTAATGTTCTGTATATTCCAGATTTTCATCATCATCATCATCAGCAGCAGCTTTATTTATAAAGCGCTTTAACACAGCCACAGCTGAAACAAAGTGCTGAACATCAATTACAAACAAGATAAAAGAAAGCATAAAAACAGAGCTACAAAACTAACAAAAAGTGAACTAAAAACACAATTTAAAATTCAATAAAATGACAAGTTAAACAGATAAAATCGATACCAATAAAATTTTTAACTAGTGTTTTGTTTTTTTTAGCTTTAACAACACAGTTGAAGCCGCTTCAGCACATTTTAGCAGATTCAGTTTCTCGAGATTTTTTTGGTCTGTGATTATGTTTTTGTGCCTTATCCTGCATACTTCAATAAAGTTTAAACGCTGTGTCCAAGTCTCACCTGCGATCATGTCGTCCACCGTGCTCATTTTGAGCAGCACCTGCTGGATCAGGCCGACCTCAGTGCTGGTTTGCAGGTTGCGCACACTCTTGCGCAGAATGGCCGTAAACATGCTCCAGATCTCAGCCTGGCACGTCACCTCACAGTGGGACAGCAGCTCCACCATGCAGCCAATGCTCTCCGCCTCCTGGATGATGAAGTTCATCTCCAGGTCAAACTCCCCACCAACCAGCTGGAGGAGGGCATTTAAGGGGGGGAAGTCAGGGGATGAAGGGAGTTCATAAAAGAGGGAAAGAGGGGGAGGGTAAAAAGAAAGGGAAAAAAAGAGTAAATGATTTAGAGAGGGTTTACTTTTCTTTTCTGTCTCTGGGAGATGTGAGTATGACTTCTGGTGGATGCTGATTGAGGATAGAAACACATTTTTATGACTGAGGGGTGCACACGCTGCAACCAATAAACATCTTTCATCTGGACACACACACACACACCATGTCCTCTACTCCTCTCTCTGTTACGAAGACAGCAGCACTCTCCTCTATGAACCTCAATCACTCACCACACAGGCAGAATAAAAATGGCCTCCTCCACCACCTCAAACACACACACACACACACACACACACACACACACACACAATAGTAGTCAAAGGCATTTAAATTCACACAGATTAATACACATTTCAGTCCTTGTCCTCTCAGATGGCATTAGTCAGATGATACCACACTTATCAAACCAAGTGCAAATGTTCCGTCTCTAAACGGCCAAAGCACCATAATTACTTGTGAAAGTACAGCCTTCATACGACCGTGCCTCACATTCACTCGTGCACAGCGCACAGACAGCAAGCGTACCCATACAGTTTGCCCTCAGCATACTACACTGTTCAGGAAATGGTAACCATGGCAACCAGCAAGCTCAGGGAGCACCTCGGAGGTTATTAAATCAGGTGAAACAGAAGGACGCAACAGAATATGAGCAGCTAGAAAGACAGAGAACGAGATAAACATCACGACTGTTGCAGCTGCGGCTCGGTCAGGGAACATAAAAATGAAAAACGAGTAAAATAACTGCAATGTCATTAAAGAAAACTGTTCTGGAAGTGGTGGTAATCAGACAGATTTGAGTTTGTTTCTAATCCTGACAAGCTTCCAGAATAAGAACTGTATGGTCATCATCTGCCATGTGACAATGGAAATTTAGATTAAACATTAAAAAATACTTCCTGCATTTTTTTGATCAAAGAACAGTTAAAGTAAGTAATAAATTTACTGAGCTTTTGTTGAGCTCCTAAAACTTATCTTGGTAGTGTTCAAGTAAAACAAAGTATATAAGGCTCACAAATAAACACTTTAGTCCACTTTAAAGTGGCTGTGACATTAAATATGGATGTGTTTTTGGAAAGATAACATGAATAACATATTGCAAAATAAATGTCACATTGCTGAGAAGAACACTATTGAGAGGTTCACATGTGTAGTAACAGGAAGTGATGGCAAAGGGGAAGGCCTGCTTGAAAACAGAGCGTTGGATTTCAACAGAGAAAGTACCAAAGAAGCTGAAGTTCCTTCGGATTGTTTTGAGTCACTGAGAGAGAATCGAAGAGAAGTCAAAGTTTAAAAAATGTTGTCTCAATAAAGGAAGACCAGGGAGTTCCCCTTTGATGTCACTTCCTGTTTTACTTTGGCTACACCAAACTCAAGATAAAATATGTCAGTTATGACAAAATAGGTAATTTTGTATATAATAAGGCTTTATCTTCCACTTTTTGTACAGTAGTCCCTGGTTTATCATGGGGGATCTGTACATTCAAGACCCGCGATAAGTGAAAAACTGCAAAGTAGGAATAATAGTACAAGTAGTAAGTAGTAGTTTATTTTTATTATATATATTTTAAGGTGTTTTAAACCATTCCCACACTCTTGCAATATTCTAAATAATGTTTCTAAACTCTAAACGCTCTAAAAGAGCACAGCATGTCATGATTTCAGCTCTCTGCCTCTTTTGCTCTTTGCCACCTGCAAGAGCTCTTGGCCCCGCCCACTTCTCTGTTCTGCAGCAGAACAGCTGCTCCTGCAGTAAGGGCTGCACAAAGGTGCAGGAGGTGATAATACTTTAAAATCATTTATTTTAAATAAAAATGTCATGCCAATCATGCGGCTCATACATCAATCAGCCAATTGTGTGTCATGTCCAATCTTGTTTTGAAAAACTGCGATAGAGCGAGTCCACGATAAACGAAACGCCAAGTAGCAAGGGACTAGTGTATTTGTAGGATATGCATGTTACACTAAGTGATAAAGTCATCAAGAAAACAACTGCCTTGTTTTTTTCTGATAAAGGTGGTTCTACGTTAATTCAACTATGTGATGAATGAGTTTTCCCACACACAGCTTCTTGTTTTTTTTGTTTGTTTTGTTTTGTTTAGTAAGTAATGACACGGTGAGATGTGTTGTGTCTTTGTACACTTGAGAGTAGCTTTAAACAAATTTAGAACCTAGTAAGAACCGAACCAGATCATTCTTATTTTGTTTTGACAATGGAATTAAATTAGATAGAATTGGAAAATGATGTACTTTTTCCATTAACTCTATGTCATATAGGCTTGGACTGAGGCTACTATTGTTTTCTGGGAGTGTTTTATCTAAATAGTTGTAGATTTATTATTTGTTTCTAGAGAAATGTCTGATTCAGTTCATGCAGCTACAAAGTTTTCTGATGCCTTCTTATTGCTAATGTGTTTGCATGTGGTTGCTGAAGTGTTGGTTAAAATTAACTCACGTCCTCTTTCCTCTTTTTGTGTTTGATATCATCCTGGAAACTGTGGATATTGCTCTAATCTTTGCACACAGGGGTAAAAGTTTTTGTTGCCTATAGCTGACCTCTTGGCCTTAGCTGTCTGTGAATGTAAAAGAGACCTGAACCCTGAGTCTTTTGCTGTCACATATCACAAGCAGGAGAATGAAGCAGCAAAAACATGCTCTTTCAGCCTGTGAACATTAATGTAAACAGTGCAGAACTTCAATCTAAAAACACATCAAAGATCTGTTCAATCACATTCACATATTAACAGGCTTTAAATTCTACATTCCCAATTCTGTAATTCTCTCTGCATTAGGGATGCACGATATTGGATTTTTGGCCGATATCCGATATGCAGATATGTTAAAACTTATTCGGCTGATAACCGATGCCGATACCGATATTGTGTATATGTTCCTTTGTCAGAACATAGCCCTCTTAATTAGGCTTATTTGCTACAAGAATTGTGCAACAGTTGTAAGAGCTGGTGACATATATTCAGTAACAGCCAAATGATATGCATAGAACTTTAACTTACTGTATATTACGTGAATGAAAAGTGTTAAATTATATTTATAAGCATTAGTCACCCGCGATGCTGTCTCACTTGTGGAGGCTTGATCCAGGTTCCAAGCTGCAGTGTGGGATCCTCTGCACTCCTGTGCATGAAGGACAGACTTTTTAAGATCAAAGTTTTTGTCTATCCATTGTGCCATAAGACTAATCATGCTAACGGGGCTAACACGACATCCAAATGTTTGTGGTAAATCTCACCCAACAAGTTGTGCTATCAGCTATTAGCTTCTCAATGATGTCGGGAATGCGGCTTGTAACTCGGGTAACGCTACGTCGGAAAAATATCTCTGGGGACAATGTAGCGAGGCTCAACACAGTCCATAAATCTTTGGAATCCAACATCCTCACCAACGAAAAATGAAACTTCCACACCGCAGACATTTTGAATTTTCTTCTCTGCCGTGACATTGGGTAGGCACACGTGACGTCATCATGTTGCGCTGCCGCTGCAGGCAAAAACGGCACCTTTAATATCGGCGAGTTATTTTAATGGAATGTCCAATATTGAACTTTAACGCCGATATCAGCCGATACGCATACCATGCTGATAATATTGTGCATCCCTAGTTGTTTTCTTCGTCCATCATCATCACATAGTCGCTCAACAATTGGCTTTATTCAAATGGGCTTCATTCTTACTGACTAGCTTTCAAACTAAAGTATTTTCCTGATGCTTTGCATTCCAGTACCTGGTACCTTCAGACAGGAATGTTTGCCATGTTATGAAGTCCATGTTAGGCACTGGAAAACGAAAAACTAACAACCCCAACAACACTCAGTTTTGTCTTTAAGTGTTTTGTAAAACGGACTTAAAATTGTGTCATAAAAATTGGTACAGTCTCAACCATTGCTATTGTAATGGTCTTCTAACATTGCAGTTCACGTAGCATTGAATGGTATGTGAAGCTCAAAGAAATATGAAAAGTGTAGTTGGAAATCATCCATTAATCTATTTTCTTAACCTGCTTTTCCTTTCTGTGTCACGGGGCAGCTGGTACCCATCTAGTTGGAAAGCAAAATGCAAAATAAAATAACAATGAATTCAAATATACTTGCATTTATATACACTTACGGTTGAGTTTTGTCTGAATGTGTCCTCAAGTGGAAGACGGTCGAGACTTGTTCGACCCGCCTCGCAGCCTACGATGACGCAGCAGCTATCTTCATCCTGCACTCCAACAAGTTAATTACATACTTGTTGTACAGTGTTTGGCTTACAATAAACACATAAGATGTTGAAAATTGCACCGTTTCTGTATCATATTTAGATGTTTGCTGATATATAATAGTTAAAAAGGATGCAGAACTTTTTATTTCTCTATCATGTCCTTTTTATTTGAGCCTAAAGACATTTTCACCTCCAGAGGCACCGTTCAAGACTGAAAATATGCTTTTAGTATGATTATGTTCCTCACTGGACATGGATTTTCTCTTTCCGTTGCCTCAGATGACTTCAAATGTGTCCATTTAAGACGAGGCAGAATCAAACAGACCCCTTAAGATTTCACATCAACAGGATTATGAAGCACTGGCGTCAGTAAAGTCCTGGAGGAACCACAAATAAATGAGAAAAGCAACAGGAGGGTGTGCACGGCCATTTGTTGTGATTTAGTTGGTGTTTTTAATCACAAGTCTTTGGTTTAAGTCATGAGAAACATCATTAGGTCTTTGAAAAGAGCATGTTTAATTGGCGGGTGTGGATTACAATCAGCATTTGAAGACTCTCTTCGGACTTGACAGAACTTCCTTTTTAAACGAAGCTTTAAAACTCAAAACTCATCTCTGCTTTCAGCTTTTACAAGAGGACTAAAATCAGTCACATCTGTTCTCTGCATACGTTACAACATCATTACTGAAGTAGATGCTCGACCGTATGCTTCCTGGAAAACCAGCGTAATCCTGAACTATCCACCCAGATGCTTTTTGCAGATGATCTCCTCACAGAAAAAGTCCAAGAGCTAAAACAAGCTTTTCTTGTTGTGATCTGAGCTCTTCACCGTTCAGGCAGGGGTGGGGGTAGCCTGAATCGATGAGTCCAGACTGAATGAGGCAATGAACGTCTCCGGTCAGACAAGCATGTCCAGTTGTTAAAGTTGTGAACTGCATCTCCCAGCATGCTCTGTAAACAATCAGACATATTTAAGGCGATTGATGCGTTAAAGAAAAATATCACCACCAGCACTTGAAGCCGTCGATGCGTCGCGGGGTGGTGTTTGGCGATCCCGTCTTGTTTGGCTCAGCTGCAGTGTTTCTTCTACAAACAGGGAAACAGTTGAATGTAAACGTGTGCAGGGAAGAAGAATCAGGAAGCTCATAAATATCCACCTTTTTGCCAATTTCTTTTTTTTTTCTGTTCATTTTTATAAGCCTGAACTTTTAGTCGGTCAGTTTATTTATGAAAGACGTCCGTCGTTCTTCTTTACAGACGAACATTTGTGGAAAATGAGTGCAAGTGTCTGAGAGAGCTGGTGTGTTTTTAAAAGAATACAGTCATTGTGGAGACTCGGCACAAGGGTTGGAGGGTTTGACCCCAAGAAAATGTAATGGCATGAATGTTAAATGCCTTATAACAACAGTGTTTGACAATTAAACATTTTGAAACATGAGAAACAAATTGGGGCGATGTTATTAAAGTTATATTAGCATGTTAAGGGGTTTCTTACAGAACAGTGTCACTGCTTGTGGTATGAACACTATATAGTATTCATATGAGCAGCCCTCCTTAACTTGACTCACTGGAGTTCTGTGGTTTGAGCCTCAGCAACTCTTAAATGGTCTTAACTGATATTTATACTAAACTTTCCAGGCATAACTGGTTAGTCATCAACTTTCTCCTATAATAAACACGCAGGGTCCACAGCCTAAACACTGTCTCTAAAAGCAGAAAGAAACAATGTCCTTTTGGAATTGAAGTCATCTGGTCATGCTTATGTAAAAATTATGGAGAAGATTTGGCCTTCAAACTAAAAAAAATGTCCTGAACTATATCAAATGTTGCAGTTTGAGAGTTTATTCCGGTGGTTTTCCAGATCTATCGAATAACAGTTTGAAATGTGGGTCCACACTCCATGAACATGTAGCACTCGGCAGAATTAGCCAAAACCTACGTGAAAGCTTTAGTCAAATGACTGACCTACTTTAGGCCTGCTCTACTAGTCTGTGTAGGTAAATATGGTGGAATTGGAAAAGGGTAGAATCTTGAAGAAGCGGTTTAGATAGGAATAAGAGAATATTTTTGCTAAATATAAAATGAAAGGGAAAGCTTTGCAAAACCTTTCTCTAGACCTGAAGGTTTAACAGGTCAGCAAAAGTAGACTTTTTCATGGGCTTCAGTCACTTGGGCTGTTTTTGTAGGTAAACAAATGGACGTGATATTGTAAGTGGCATCAAGTTAGACTATTTTTAATTCAAGGACATGTTAACCATCGATATGAGAGAAGTATTGTGGAATTTTAAGTACCATATTTTCCGGTGTATAAGTCGCTCCGGAGTACAAATCGCATTAAAAAAAAGCATCATGAAGAGGAAAAAAACCATATGTAATAAGTGAAAATAAAATGTTTTTTAAAAGAAAATCTAACCCCCCCCCCCACCCCCCCAAAAAAGCCCAGCTAGTTGTAAGGCAATGTAGAAAACTAAAAACAAGAACCTTGGGTTTTACCAGGAACTTAATAGATGTTTAAAGCCACTTCGAGAGGTCAAAGTCGAGAGCTTCAGGTCTTTTTGCAAGATCTTCCAGGAAACAGGAGCAGAGTAGGAGAATAACCTTTTAGCTAGTTCAATCCTCACTGAGGGAACACTGCAGGTAATACTGTCCTGAGAGTGCATGCTGTAGCTGCACTCACGTAGTGACATGGAGGAGACATGAAGGCAACAGACCAAGAAGTGATTTAAAGATGAAAATGTACCAGTGAGAGAGTCTGCGTGAAGTTAATGATGTCAAGTTACAAGTATATAAGTTGCAGGACTGGTAAATCTATGCTAAAAACTGCAACTTATACGTTGGAAAATATGGTATTAATTTGGAAGAAAAGATGTTCCCTAGCAATTTGTTCTTGTAAATTTGCCCGTAATATTTTTTGGGTCTGACACCCAAATCTCTGTGTTAAAATATCAGAAATGGTCAAATAAAGGGGAAATGGGTGCGGCGAGACAAAGAAACGAGCTTCATTAGATTTATGGTGGAGCTGTAAGTAAAGATTCATCCATCCATTATCTTTTATCCGCTTCTTCCATTTTGGGTCATGGGGGTGCCCATTTCCAGCAATCACTGTGTGAGGGGTGGGGTACACCCTGGACAGGTCTCTAGTAGTCCATCACAGGGCAGTAAGTAAAGATGAATTTCTTTTTCCTAGGCCAACCTTTGACTTTTAAGTGTCATTTTGGACCTTAATTTAAAGTTTAAAACCAACTCTTTAGAAGATCTTTACATAATCAGTTGTTGATAACATCTTAATGGTGGATTGAGGTAGAACAATAAGTGAAATGGGATTGGCCCTAAGTTATAAAAGCACATCTTAACACAGATTAACAAATCAAGTGAGTTGAATATCTTTGTTTTTACCACTCATTTAGCTGTAAAGCAGACTTTTGTCCATTTCATTGCAAAGCAAAACTACAGGACCAAACAACGGCACCAACAAATGTAAGAGTGTTGCATGTATTTTTCAGACTGTTCCTAACTAGCAGAAACACGCTAAGACGAAAGACCACCCATAACTGATGTAGAATCATGTTCAAGCCACTGTCTGTTGCCGTCCACTCAATGCACCTTTCTTTAAATTTCAGTAATCTGTAAGATGACTGTGCGTTTGTTTTCAGAAGGCAGACTGGCCTTGTTCACAGGGTTGAATGTCCCACGTCCACCAAGTGGACAGACACCAACTAAAATGTCAAGGACTTGCTGTATGTGGGTCTCGGAGCACAGAGAGAGGATTGTCTCTGCATGTCGTAAGCAGCAGCCCTGCTCAGATGTACTGTGTTCATCTACACTCGCATGTGAGCTGACAAATACTAAATCACACGACTTAATATTCTCTCCAAACTCCAGTTCTGCACTGGTTGTAACCTCTTGTTTAACTTGTTTATTATTAATTTCTTCCTCCTGCTTCTGAAATCCCAGTGAGAATATACTTGCCAGATTCCTAAAATTAAATTATATGTGTTTCTTCAATATGAAGTCTGTTCTCAGCTAGCGGCAAGATGGTAAACCGACCAGTATCGTAATAGAAAAAGCACCAGTCAAGTTCACCATGGAAATCCAATGGATTTCATAAAAGGGTCCAGAAAACTGCACATTTTGTTTAACACAAGAACGAGGAAACCATGTGCTGACTGTAGAACCTTCATTACTGTGGCTGAAATTATTTATGAGTAGATTAATGATGTTCCCTGAAATTGAATTCGGTACTCAGGCTGATGAGTCTTTGTCTGCCAAATATAGTCCGGACCAACTGAGAGCTCTGCTTTGACAGATGATTATTGGCCTTTGGGCAGAGCTGAGGCGGGACGGGGAGGGCTTTAACTTCAATCTTCTAACGTGTGGTGCTTCTCTCTGCTGTGATGTCTTGATTACTCGTCAGATAGTTCATCAGGACTTTTTTTTAAGTCAGCTGATGGTGGTGGACCTGGTCGGCTTAAAAGCAAGAAAGAAACCCCCCAAAAAACTATTTTAATCAGTTTCTGAAGTAGGGATCTACAGCTTTTAAGTGTTGGTCTTGTGTTTTATTAAGACGATGTGTACTAACTTGTGCAAATTAGATGGAAGGAGACACATTGAAGGTACACATTGGTTTATGGATTCTTGTTTTATCATCTTTTTTACGCTGACCATTGCTCTTTTTAAATTTGGTTTTAAAATTTTTTTCGTTAATTTGGCTTTTCAAAAACGTAATGCTACATTAATGCATACTGTACTTTGTGTTTCAGTTTATCTTTAACTAACTATGCTTTGAGTATAAGTATTGGTGACTACCACACCAAATTTTTGCTCCATATCTCTAAAATAGCCTAATCATACCCATGTTTGCGTTTGCTATATTTGATTACCTGTGGCAGCCATCTTGTATTGGGTTGACCCAAGAAGTTAATCAGCAGTCATGACGTTCTGAGTTTCAAAGGGATGCACAATATTATCGGCATACTATCGATATCAGACAATATTAGCGATACAGTTAAATATTGGACATCAGCCATTCCATCAAAATAACTCACCAATATAAAAGGCAGTTTAAAAAAAATACTGTATAT
>JARVGQ010001954.1:33725580-33737058 GCA_031762355.1 Hypsolebias martinsi | reverse complement strand
ACCTTTTATATCTGAGTTATTTTGATGGAATGGCCGATATCTGATATTTAACTTTATCTCTAATATCGGCCGATACAATACCATGCTGATAATGTCATGCATCCCTATTGTTATTGCATTTAATACTGTTAATTAATTAGTGCTAAATCTGGGAATGCTAGATATCAAACCATCAAACTTTTGAAAAGCTGACTTTGCATATTTAGATTTTTTTTAAAACTGCATGTCAGTAAATTTCAGTCTTTTAAAAACATCTTTTGGTTGGCCCTTCCCTTAGATTAATAAACATAATTATATGTTGAACAGAGGTCTTCCCTCGGGCTCAGTTGATATCAGGTAGCCACAGCAGCTGGAGAGGTGACAGATGGCAGATGCATCCAGTTTGTGGCTAAAAGCTAACAAGACGTCTCTGATTTAGACTCCCATCTTGTTTTTCCCACTTTTATCTTTGTTGTTTTGAGCCTTTGGGGTGGGCCTGCAGGCTCTTCCAGTAAAACCTGCATTTTTATCTTTGATGGAGACGCGGTGACAAAATGATTCACGTGGAAAAGATCATTTATTCATTTCTCTGTCAACCGGCCTCCTGTTGGAACTCGTCTGAGACGGTGTCGGAGTTGAACACCTTTTTGTTTTGTTTTGTTTCTCTAAGTTTATAGTTTTATATCCCCGTGCACATTTTTGCACACAGCCGTGAAAACCTCTTAAATTTTTTCTTTCTTTCTCTTTGCTGTGCTGGAATCTGAGCCAGTTGAAGCCGTTGGCAGATATCCCTCTTCTCTGTCAAATGGTCACATGATTCTTGCAGACGGCAGTGTTCCTGTCTGTGGAAGTGCATGCTTTATGAAATAATCTCATGCACCGCTGTCTGCCTGTTCACCAACTGTTCCTGCGACGTCTACGTCAGCAAATCCTCTTGTACTTTGTCTCTCAATCCTGCGGCTTCAGCTTCATAACTGGATCAGGACGGTTCGTTTTTATTCATGCGCTGATGACAGTTGGGTTTTAGGCGTCACCTCCTGCTCTAACGGGGACAGGCCATTGATTTCAACGTGACCCACCTCTTTAAAGCCGTCTTTAAATCCGGGATGGGAAGGAGAATGGCCAAGGTGTACCCAGCTTTGATCAGAACGTGTTTAAACACGAAGATCTGCCGAATGACTAAAGCTCCAAAGGCTTTTTTTTTCGATTAGAGGAAATTGCTTTTATATGGACGATAACTGCGGACAATTTGTTGGACAAATAATCTTGTAAGGTTCTGAAGTGAAAGGCTGCCTTTGAATTATCATCAATTTTTTGAGTTATTATCAAGTTAATACCTTTAATAGTGTTTTAAATATGTTTGATCAGTTACAAAAAAATGACAGAAGTTGTGATAAATTACTCATTATTTTAAAATAATTTAACAATATGTAAATTATGTTTTAATATTTGGAAAAACATTTTGAAATTAAATACTAAAATGTAATAATATCACATTACTGATACATGTATATTTCTCAAGTTAAATTGTCATTGTTGATGGTATTTTTGTTTTTCTGGGTAGCTTCTTTGCCTGATAGAGCTTTAAGCTGCTGCTGTGGACGGCGTGGTGATCGGTGTTTACAGACAGTGATTTTTGGAAATGTTCCAGAGTCCATCCAGTGATGTCTAGAACAGAACCAGACCTGTTTTTAATGCCGTGGCCCTTGAGGGCTCGAAGATCACGACTGTGAAAGATAGACTAAGCCATTTTCTTTGAGCGCAGACATTTAATCAGATTTGTGGACCTCTGCACATTTTCTGAGATTCAGCCTCTCTTTTTATGCCCTGTTGAGCCAATTAGTTGAGTTAGTTATTTTACAAAGATTTCTATTTGATTCGAACAAGGTTGAGTCAGTTCTTCTGGATGGATTCTTCTTTCTTGAAATGTTTCGTCTTTTATCCAAAAGACTTCTTCAGTCTGAGGAGCTGCAACAAACTCAGTCTTATAAGCAGCACCTTCTCATAAGTCTCTTCGCTATATAGGGCAGATGTGGCTGAGTGGTTAGAGCAGATGTCCTCCAATGGGGAAGTTGTGGATTTGAATCCACCAGCAGTCACATGCCAAGTGTTCCTAGGCAAGACACTGAACCCCTCATGGCCTCCGATGCGTGTCCCATCAGTGTATGAATATGATGAAGCTCGTATTATTCTTTGCAGAGATCTAGCAGAGTGCTGTATGAATGGGTAAATGACGACACAGATTGTAGTGTAAAGCGCTTTGAGTGTTTTGATAAGATAGAAAGGTGCTATATAAGTACAGTCCATAAATGTGACTCTGCTCTTCTCGGTTCTCCTCAGGTGGAGGTGGTTTACCACTGTGACTTGTTTCCCTGCTCTGTGGTGATCATCAGTGCAAAGTGGGTGGTATCGTAACAGGTCATAGGGTTTAAGCCACTCCACTCGTTGTGGTCCTTAATATTGTCTGACTTCAATTTCTTTAGCTTATCTCGGCATTGGTTATAAGTCTGGTGTAGCTATGCTGTGTCATTATCTCAGATATCTCTGAGTAAATGCATTAATTTCTTGTGTTCCCATCCATCAACACGATGAGGAAGTGGAGGTTCAGATGTAGATTAGTTTTGCTGGGTGGGTCATCCATTGACGTAGCTCCGCTAGCCAATCAACAGTGTCGGGGTTTAAAAGTCACCGGGTCGTTGTGTTTAGAAAAAAAAAACTTCCCAGTTTCTCTGAAACTCCCACAACAAACGGAATGACCACTGGACTGGGTCGGGTTTGGGTTTGGGGTCCTCCTTTTTTATCCGATGGCTGGCTGGAGTCCAGTTTGGGTTTCTTCTCTGCTTTCAGGAAGGTCCCGTTAGGATATCCACATTCATCCAGGGCCTGACTTGTGTGGGCTTTCTGAATGATAGTGAGATGAAACTTCAATATATTATGTTTCAGCCGCTGCCTCTTATGAGAATCTAATTGTTCTTCCTGTCAGAATCATGGCAGGCAGCCATTACTTTGATTTAATGAGCCACGTTCAAACACATTTACACTTGGCTACGGTTTTTTTCTAGACATATCTGTCACAATTGACAGCTTCTGCATAAAACTTGGAACAAAACATTTCCAACTTCCTTGTTGCCTTATTACTGTACTTTAAGTGTTTGTTGTGAGGCTGATTTTGAATAAAAACTAAACCCTGTTTTGTTGTAATGTCATATTTTTCTTATGAGTCTTTGTCATGACGTCAGTTCTGTTTCAAATCCAGAATATGAGGACAATTCTTGCTTGTTGGGGTACATTCCAAGTATTTTTTATATACAGTATTATTGTTTTGTTCTCATTTTTACCACCCGTTCTTTGGCTTTCCTTTCAGCTCCAGTGAAAGAAAATACTTTTATCCCAATTTCCAACATCATTCCCTCCACAGAACCACAAATTCCCCTCAGGATTCCAAGGATGCTTGTTTGTTATTTAATTTAGCTCTGATTGGCTGAGGTGAGACCTTCAAGGACCATGGGGTGATGATGTTACATTGTCTCCATGGTTGTGGTTTGTGTTTGTTTTGCAAAGGGACAAACTGGGGTGTTTTATCTTGACGGAGAACCAAAGTGCCTCCTGGCTGTGTTTCAGTCCGTGCTGCTGGAACAAGCCAAGTATAAGGCTCGAACTTTAACGAGGATTTAGAGGTTTGGATGTTTGTTGGAGGTCAGCTTTTGGACTGCAGAGGTTCTGAAAGTGTCAGCAGAACACAGCTGTTCTTGTCTGGTGCATGACTTTGTCAGCCAATATAGTTTATTTGTGTGGTTGGTTACAGCCAAAAGGACCTTTTTTAAAGATTGCTCATCAATGACTGAATGATTTTCAGCCCACATTTTTAGCTCGTACTGCTTCTTCAGTAAAGAAAATGGAAAACTTGCTGATTATTTTACCCTTTTCGTGGCCCCAACCAACTCGTTGACTCCTTGGTTACTTGTTCCCTCGTTGGGGTTCTTTCACTGGATCGCAGAACAATTATCCTCTAATTCTGGCCTATTCCGCCTTTTGCAAAGCATTTATCAAACATGGTTTTTGTGGGGCATTTTTTTCCAAGAACACAGGGATGTAAAAGTGGTTTATTCTGAGTGACTGTTTTTTTTATTGTTTGAGTATTTAAAATAGAGTTTAGAGGCAGATGATGATATTTTGGTCAGAATGATAGATGTTGTTTTACAGGTTCTAAAAAAAATCAATGGAAAGAGCTCAAGTTGTAAGTTGTGCTTTTAAGGTTGGAAAGGGTTTGTGTCTTAACTAAAGTGCCTTAAACTGAATAAAACAATTATTTGTATTCATATTTTGCAGTGAACCAATTTTTATTTTAATAGCCTGTTTTCCAAGTGAAGTAAAGTAAATCTATTGATCTTTTTATCACTTTGAATCAATGCTTTGCAGATGGATGTACAAATAACTAAACATCTGTACATCTAATTTTATTTACTTCATGATAAAAAGCCTCAAAAGCTCAAGAAATTTGTACTTCAACGACTGTTAATTAGCACTTTTTTTAATGAATTCTATGAAAGGCGAGTGATTCTGTGGTTGTCTGTCTGTTAGCAAAATATCTCATTAATTACCAGATAGATGTTACAGAACCTCTCAGAAAGTAATCTTTGGATACACATCTACAACCTTTTGTGATCAGCTTGATTCAAGATGGCTCACAGCTACGGTATTTTTCACTGTATAAGTCACATTTTTTTGCATAAATTAGAATGCCTGCAAGTTATACAGTGAAGCGACGTATTTATGTTTTTTTCCCCGCATATTTATAATCCAATTTTTGGCTGAGATCTACAATTTCATTCATTCTGACATGGAAAATGTTGAACACTACCATTTTCAACCACTAGAGGGCCATCGAGTAAAATGTTAAACCAAATATCTCATTAATAGGTAAAAGTGGCTATTAATGACACACTTGGCTTGCCATACCAAGCCACCTTCATCTCGCTCCGTAACTCCTGGAGCAAACGTCAAATCAGCTTGATTTTGCTGCGCTGCCCAGTAGGGGTGCACCGATTTATCAGGCCTGATTTCCTTAATTTTGGGAAATCGGCCAATACTTGCATGAGAAACCAATTTTACAGATTAAAAAAAAAAAAAATTAGTTTTAACAATTGTCTAAACTTAATTTATATTTCAGAGCACTACCTCATGGCCAGGTAAAACACGTTTGTATTGTTTTTAGGATATTGTTCCAAGGATATGTTTTCCAATAAATAAGATCAGAAAATTAAAGGTGCATTGCGACCTTATAACACCTGACAGTGTCGCTTATAAAACAAAATCAGTATCGGCCAAAATTGGAATCGGCAGGTCAGACTTTTTAGAAACCGGTGATCGGCCAGAAAACTGCAATTGGTGCACCCCTACTGCTCAGGCGAAATGCAGCTGATTTGACTGTCAAAGTGCATTTATTAAGGAAAAGTTAGCCTGAGACACACCTTTACTATAATGTTGAGCAAACAATTGTTTTTAAGTGTTAATCTTGTTAAATTCTTGTTAAAGTCCTCCTGTGCATTCTCCTGTGGCCGCCATTTGGCAGCTAATCAATTTTTGGCACAACACCGGCCCACATTTCCAGATTATCAGCAGTGACACATAACAGATGTGACTTATACGATGAAGCAACGTTTTTGTGTTTTTTCCACTTTATTAGACTTATTTGGATGGATGCGACTTATACGGCGGTGCGACGTGTACGCGTCAAACGTAGGAATCACAAAAATGACTCTAACTCTGGCATTGTTACAGATATTAAGTTCAAATAAGGCTTATCAGTAGCCAACGGTATCCCTAAAATATGCTTTGAGCTCTAACCATTTATGCAGCATCTTTTGTTTAAAACTTTAGCATGCAGTGCCGAGGACTTCTATGCATTCCTTCAATGAATCCTGCTTTATTTACAGACGAAACTGGTTTTCCACACAGTTAAAATAAATTTATACAATAATTTTTTGTCTTGCCACAAGTATTAAAAACATATGTACAGTGCAGATCTAAACATTTTTTATGTATGCATTAGAAAAATGAAAGTTTACTGATTTCAAGTTTGAGTGGTCACCATGACAACCCAGAGACGAGTTCATCACGTTCATCAACAGTTTTAACATTCTGCTGCTGCATCTCCACTTTAGGGATAGTTTAAAGCCAAGCTGATTGTAGAAACATTTTTTCCAGTGCAAGTTTAAAACCTGAAGATTGCTCAGTGTTCATCAACAAAGAAACAAACAACTTTTACAGAACTGAATCTTGGAAAACCGAATCACTGTGGAAAGTTACAGGAAGAGATTTTGGTGGAACCAGTTCTGTTGTGCAGCTGGTAGTTTCCATCTGTCACACTTCCACCTCTGACAGACCGGATTTCCTCCTGTCACGTTCTGCCAGAAACCAGACGAGCGTAACCACGAGCTCGTCCCCGGACGGCAGTCAATCAGTGACGTGAGCATCGCCTCCAGTCCTTTTGGAAACTGATGCGGTTCTGACCACCGCTGGCTCCACACATCCTGGAGCTGGTTTGCTTCTGTCAGAAGGTGGAGATGGAATTCAATTAAAAGGCCGACTAATCCTTGAAATGCATGTCGCCCACAGCCCTTCATGCCTAAGTTTTAAGCTCCGCCCACCGTATGTTGACAAATGGAGTAATAATTATTCTGGTCCATCCACCATCTCCTGATGTCTCATTTAATCTGTTGCCATTTGGAACATATTTTGTGAACGACTGTCAGCGTCTACCACGACAGATTTTAGTACAGTATCTGAAAATCGTGGAGCTTTAGCCATTTTGAGTAGGTTAAAGTAAATGAGCTATGGCGGCCATCTTGAATCAGTTTGACTCCGTTATTCAGTTATAGAAGTACAGCTTATAAATACTTACTGAAAGGGTCATTGGTTTTATTGGTTCATGAGATACTTTACTAACAAGTAGGTCTGTTGTGATAAACAATAAATCAATTAATTGCATGATAAATGAAAATTATCAACCTGATTTTCATTCATGAGCTTTATCGTTTCTTCGTGTCTCTCTTTCTACTGAAGACACTGGATGACAAAAAGTTCATCTCTGGTGTTCTTCATTGACCCCTCCCTTTCTCTTTTATCTTTAAAATCTGTTTTAACCGTCCAAAACCACTTTTTTGAATCGTTAAAAGTAGCAGTGGAATAGTTTAGATAATAATATTAAAGCTGCAGAATCTTTGATTTTGTTTAAGAAAATGATTAAAATAAAGCTCTTGGAAAAATATAACTAAATTGGTTGGTATCATAAAGGAAAATTTTATTTTCTGGCAGTATGATGAGCAACTTTGTTAAGTATTTTTTTTCTCTTTTTTTCATGGATTATTCTGTTTAAATTGAATTGTTTGAACTGATTGTTAAAGAAGGGGCAGACAAAATAAGATTCTATCTTCTTCTGCCTCCTTTCATTTCATATACAGTATATATAAATATTCTTTTATTATGAAGTGTTGTAAATAGTATTTTGTGTTCTTTCAACTTGAAATGAATAAATATATCAATCAATCAATCAATCATTCTGACACAATGCCTTCCCCAGAACAGCGCCCACCGCAGGTCATGATCAAAGGTGAGGTGGATGTGTCAAACCTGTCATCGTCTTTCTCGGTTATGCTGTCCATGGTCGACTCATCCAGGGAGTCGGACCCTGCACTTTCAGCTTGCAGCTCTCCCTCCTCCTCCTCATCCTCAGAAGAGGAAGACGATGCTGAAGAAGAAGAGCCACCAGAGGATGAAGAGAGGCTCTCATCATCACTGTCACTACTAAGGCCTTCATCTGGAGACACACAAACACACACATTATTTGACGAACGACTTTAAAGTAAACAGAACTGAAACACCACGGGAGTGCTCATATTTTACCATCAGACTCCTTCTCACTCTCTTCTTCTTCCTCATCCTCCTACAAAAAAAAAAAAGTTTAAATTTATACAGTATAAATAAAAATTAAAATGAGTGAAATGCTGCCATCTAGCTAAAAACTATAGCAATTTTATTTATATCAAAATTCTGAACAGTGTAAGACAAAAAGCACACATTTCATTAACTTAATATATATAAATATTGTACAATGTTAAGACTCTTTATCTTATAAACAATTTTCACAAGGTTTTCCCAAGATTTCTATGGAAAGTAATACATGACAATCAGCTCATAATACACTAAGCATATTTAAAACATTTAGTGATTTTATAAAATAAAACAGAAAAGAAGTTGTGTACCTTTTCAGTGGAGGAACCATCAGAGGTTTCCTCTCCTCCGCTGTCAAGCTCCCAAGGTTTACGAGTTCTTGGTTTCTTCTTCCTCCTCTTGTTGTCCCTGTCAGCTCCACGCCGGTCTGCGACTGGTCTCCTACCATCTGCAGCTGGAACCAGACACTCAGCTCAACTTTATTTATATCACACATTTTAAAAACAGCAGTGAAACACAATGTGCATACAAATAAACAAAACAAAAACAAAAAATTAATTGAATTGTGAAAAAACAGAACTGTGTTAAAACAGGCACAAACAGATGATAAATGCATAAAACACTGACTGTCACTGGCTCCAAACAGGCAAATATGGTTAATTAATTTTACTCATATTTTATTTTTAACATCGCCCAAACAAACCTTCATCGTCTTCATCGGGTGGAGTTGACGGTCGAGGCCTCTTCATGTCCGACTGGTCAAGCTCCAGAGGTTCTTTCCTTTTCACCTGGTCAAATGGACATAAACTATTTTAGTCAATTAATAATTATTAAATGCAAGTCCAATCTTTGCATTTTTTTAGGAGCAGCCATAAAATAAAACAACAATCTCTGTCAAAATCAAACAAAATCCTAGTAGACAAATTAAAAAAAAAAGTTAGAATAAGTGACGATAAACTTCTAAAAATACTTTGAATTATGCCCAATTTGAATCTACAACTTGTCTCAAAGTCTTAATACACCTCAACCTAAAAGGCAGGTGAGAAACGACAAAACGCTAAAATCGTGAAACGAAGATGTTGATTTTTAAACCCTTACGAGAGACTAGATTTAAAGTTTGCAGATCTGCGACTCGCTCACCTTGAAGGACGGCAATCGAAGTGCTCCCCGGAGGGAAAAGCCCTCCACACCTCCACTCTTGGCCCAATCCACAAGAGACATGAGAGGTTCCCGCGGACGGTTGACCTTTTCCTCTTTTTTCTCATCATCCCGTAAAGCAGACACTCCTCTTACCATTGTCTGGAAAGGCTGAAAAGTGGATTTTAAAATTAAAATTATTAATTTAAAAATAGCACTTACAATCTCTAGAACTGTTTTTACATTTAATATAAGTTTAACATCAGGCAGTTGTCTTTAGACAGATGAAAACTACAAAATAAAAATAACTTTTGATGTAAAAAAAAAAAAAAAAAAAGTCCCCTTGATAGTTAAACTATTAACACTGAAATATAATAAAGTTTATGTTTAATGAAAGCGCCCTTCACCTTGGCCTTGGTCTCCTTCCTTTCCCACCACTCGTCAAAAGTGGCGAAGGCCACATTTTCCACCATTTTACGGTTCATGTCTCTCTGCATGATGTTCTTCATCTCCTCAATCAGAGCAGCCAGGACCAGCTGCACCGTCGCCTCGTGTGGATTCTCAGCCAACATGGGTACCTGCTCCTCCGCTGGAGCTCTGTACTCATTTTCGTCCCCCGTCAGCATGGTGCCGTAACCAGGCGGGGGCATGTAAGACTGGTAGTGTGGAGGTAAGACGTGTGGTGGCCAGCCAGGGTGGGGAGGAGGAATGCCAGGGTGTGGTATTTGACTACTGTGGGGGTCGTGGTAGGGATAGGACATATGGGGGGACAAGTACCTGTGGTCTTGGTCATATTGAGCACTAGCCCCACTGCCTTCTTGGTCCATGTAGGGGTGGTGAGGTGGGGGCATTGAGTGAAGGTGATAGGACGTGTAATCTGCAGTTGCAGCCTCACCTGGACCTGGGGTGCCGTTGGATGAAGACATGCGCATCTGCTGTAAGCGACTTAGCATGTGAGTCTGCATTTGAAAGGACATGGGGGCTCCACCGCTGTACTGGTTCATCAGCTCCATTGAAGTGGCGTAATCATACATGTGGTGGGGCATCGGAGGAGGATATTCAGGATGCAGCTCCATGTGAGGAAGAGGAGGAATCCCTGGCGGAGGCGGGGGCTGAAGGGAGTAACCAGGGGGAGGAGGAGGAGGTAAATGAGGAGGGTAGGAGGGTATTTGGGGGTGCATGGAAGTGCCAAAGTGCTGTGAAGAGTCAGAAATGGGTGGCGGAGAGGACGAGGGGTCTGCTGTCTGTGTTAACGCAGCCTGGGAGGAGGATGGTGAGGATCCTGAGGCGACTGACGGTTGATGGGTCGTCACTGTCGTTATAGCCGTCGCCTCCTCCTCCTCCTCCTCGTCCGAGATCTCCATGTCTTCTCCAGAAGAATGCGGGGAGGCCTGACAAAACAGTGATTATGGTTTGAAGTTAGTAAACCACGTGTTTGTGCACATTCCACTGTGATAACCGTATTTAGACAACTCACTTCCACATTAAAATAAATTACAACAATTAAAATTCAACAAATTTCTTACCAACGTATGTGTACAAGAGATGCTGACCAGCCAATAACTTAATTTTTTTGTTTGTTTTGTAAAATACAAGTTTACATCATTTTTTGTGGCTGTTTTAACATCATGTCCACAAGTCGGCAATACCCCAAACAAATAATTAAAACAATATGGCAGCTGACGGTTGAGATAAAAAAAAAAAAAGATTATCCTAAACTTATTTTTCATTTAACAAAACTGAACAATGATTGCCTAACTTACATAAATGGACATTAAACAACTGTTACATCCTGTACACCTAAAGGAATATAAAGTTGAGCATTCTCTTTTAAAAACCTAAATTGTTGGATAAATGAAGACGCTAACGCTGTAGCATCTTCATTTTCCTACTTTAGTTTATACATGCATGGTCGCTTGTCAGTTTTCAAAGGTGGCTAAAATCAGCTGATTAAAATCAGTCAAACGATCTTTTGGTCAATTAGATTTTATTTTGCATTGATGACAGTATGGTTGTGGGACTTGCATAATATGCGGTAGGTGCAACATAAAAATTTGGGGCAACAAATTACAAACCGGATTCCCAAAAAGTTGGGACACTAAACAAATTGGGAATAAAAACTGAATGCAACGATGTGGAGATGGCAAATGTCAATATTTTATTCGTAACAGAACATAGATGACAGATCAAAAGTTCAATCTGAGTAAATGTAAAATTTTAAAGGAAAAATACTTTATACTTATTTCTACCTGGATTATTGAGCATGCATCAGGGTATGTTGATTCACAATTTCACAGTGTCAGCAAATCCCAAAAAAGTTGGGACAAGTAGAAATAAGTGGCTGGAAAAAGGAAATTGAGCATATAACAAACAGCTGGAAGACCAATTAACACTAATTAGGTCAATTGA
>JARVGQ010001954.1:33658711-33671414 GCA_031762355.1 Hypsolebias martinsi | reverse complement strand
TCTTCATATTCTTCGTATTCTTCTTCATATTCTTCGTATTCTTCTTCATATTCTTCGTATTCTTCTTCATATTCTTCGTATTCTTCTTCATATTCTTCTTTGTATTCTTTGTATTCTTCATATTCTTCGTGTTTTTCTTCATATTCGTATTCTTCTTCATATTCTTCTTTGTATTCTTTGTATTCTTCATATTTTTCGTGTTTTTCTTCATATTCTTCGTATTCTTCTTCGTATTTTTTTCTTCTTCTTCATGTCCATATTCTTCTTATAGCTTTGGTCTATTTTCCTTTTTTGAAAATTTTCTCCACTTTTGCTTCTTGATTCCTTCTTCTGCTACTCCTTTCTTCTGTAATTGTCTTCTCCAGCTTCTGCGCCTCCTATTTCTTCTTCTTTTTGACTTCCTTGTCTTCTCCTCTTTTTGATTTTGCAATTTCTTCTGCTCCTTTTCCTTTTTCTTGATTTTGTATTATCTATTTCTCCTTCTTGTTTTCTTTTTTATTATCTATTTTTACCCTCTCTCTCCTTTCTTGGTGCTTTTACGTCTTTCTTTTCTTCTTCTCCTTGATGTTTTTCTCGTCGTCCTCCTTTGCTCAGCAGTAACCAAAAAGACAAATTAGTGATCAAAGCCAACATTCATACAATACAAAAGATTCCTTTAAATACATTCTTATCTAAAAACCCTGTGCTCTAACCGCAGAGTGACCTACATCTTCTTGAGACTGTGTGATGCTTCTGTGTCCACCTCTGCCATGTTTTCAGGGCTTTAACTCCACCTCACATGGACCTGCTTCAGCACAGACTTAGCAGCAGAAATGGCCGCAGTGTCTCCGGGGTTTGGTGTAAATGAGATTTGCTGGGGGGGCTGGAGATGGACCTTTATGAAATAACCTCGGCAATCTCTGACAGAGCAGCAGGGGAGGGAGCAGACACAGGCGAGGCCAGCGATGCAGTTAAATGAGAAAAGGTGTGTGGACTCTGACAGAAAGTAGGCCAGGTTTTAACTGGAACACACACCAAACTTCACTTCATTACAAACACAAAAAGTCTCAAATACATTCAAGTTTCAAATTAAAATTTTTAAAATAATTAAAATTTATCTCAAGAAATGACTGGGCATAAATCTTTCAGTGTACAAGGGTTAGAGTTCGACCAATATGGAAATTTTGGCTATCACCGATACCGATACTGGGAGGGGAAGGAGCCGCCGATAACAATATACTGGCTGAAGATTTTTGAGCTTTGTCCACCCCCAATAATCTAAGTAAACATCGAGTGGAGCAGAGCTTGTTTATTTAGCATGGCTGTTAGCAACCATGAAGCTAAGCAAATCAGATCTACGCTGTACCTTCAGTAGGTTTAGTGGTGCACTGTTCATAAAAACTGTCTTCCTAATGTGCATTCACATCTTCTACCTTCACTACTCACCATAAAGTTATCAAGTGTTACATAAATATAAATTAAACAAAGAAACACTCCATCGTTTAAACAGTCAGACAAGGCCTAGTTAGTATTGACTGCAGATGTGTTAACTTTTTTCTTTGTAAAGAAGTAAAGATTTCAGACAACCAATGCATTTCATTGGGACGACAAAGATAAAGTTACTAACGCTGATATATTTTATCTCTATGCTAGATTTATTGTTCTGATAAAGTTTTACAAGACAATAGCCTATCTAGTTTATCTAAACATTAGCTTACTAACTTGAGAGGCACATAGCTAATGACAAGCAGGTTGGAGGATTGAAGATAATTTATTATTGTTGATTTGTTTTACAGAACAGTTAAAATAAAGTTACCATGCTGTGATCGCACAATACGCTACACATTATTGCTCCTTGCTTTGCCTGTTGTCAACGTGAAAGTGAAACTTAAGTGAACGACCATGAGTTGAAAGTAGTCTTCAGCGCCCACTGCTGGATACATTGGACAATTACAGCTGGTTCCCACATTTTAGGGGTGGAAATTAAAAGTATTTATAATGGCACATAATGGGACAGTTATCACAGATACCAATATTATCAGGCCTACAGACATGTTGGTCGAGCTCTAATCGTTGGGAACGTCCTCCTCACAGCAGCATCCTTCCTCTGTTTTGTTTTCTCACTCTCTGGAACAAGCCTTTAAATCTGGCTGCGCCAACATACAAGTCACCCAGAATTTCATATGTTGTTTTTGATTGTACTTTGAAATATAAACACCAGATAAAGCATCAGAATTAACTAAAGCTCTGTTTTCTGATGACTTGAGTTAGCAAGGCAGTGGAAACACATCTGTTTAAATGTTAACACTCGCTGCTAGTGATGATCACTCAGTCTCCCATTTAGGATTTAAGTCACACAGCAGTTAAGTAGGTTTTACTACGTTCTTAAATGAAGGGGGGAAATATGTATGAGCCCCATAAATGTGTTTATGTCTCTTAGTGCCATCGTTTGATGTTAGCGGCTTCGATATTAGTGGTAATATCTGTCAGGATGTAAGTGCATCACTGACAGCTACGATTATTAAGGCAGACAAAAAAACTACAACCTCCGTCTGCGCCTCTTAAGTATCAGACTTTGCAGATGTTCTTTAATGTGTGCAGAACGACAGCAACACGTGTCACTCAATGATTTATTTTTCCTCTTTACTAATCTTAAGGATAGACGTCCTTTCTGTTCAATGGATTCCTTTGGATTTAACTACATTCACACTAGTTGCATTTCTTGACATGTTATAATTTTCACTCGAAGGTTTAGAGTCATGCACATCAAGACCACTTCAAAACATTACCATAAAGACCATTCATCCATTTTCTTCTGATTTCGTGAGATCTGGTTATGATTGTAACGGGTCTGGGTGGGAATCCCAGACATTCTCCTGGGGAATCCCATGGCGTTCTCAGGGATATTTATGTTACCTCCAGCAGGTTCTAGGTCTGGCCTGGGGTTTCCTCCCAGTGGAAAATGCTTGGAAATCCTCCATTAGGACGTGCTCAGGAGGCATCTTGATCAAATGTCTAAACAACTTCAGCTAACTCGTACAATGTGAAGTGGCAGCGGTTTTTCTCCGTTTCTCCAGGATGATAAATCTCCTCAACATGTCTCTAAGTCTGATCTTAGCCATCTTTCAAAGAATGCTAATTTAGCCACTGGTATCAGGGATATTGTTCATTTTTATTTTTTGGTGTGGGTCATGGTTCATATCTCAGTCTGCGATTGAGACTCTCAGACTTGGAGGAGCTAACTATACTCTTAGCTGCTTCACTTCAGCTGCGAACCTTCCAGTACACCATAAAGGTCATGGTTTGAAACACCAGAGATAAAAACACAACATCTGTAAAAAAAGCAGAGATGAGACATTGAAGTTCCCAAACCAAACCTTCACCTCTCCAAGACTACACATTCAGAATCTTGCCCATGAACACCACAAGCAGGGTCAGAGACAATAAAGCCTTGTAAATAAATAAATAAATAAATACAGAGTGATTCAAAACCTCTGCATATCTTCATGGTTTTGTGACCTTTCTTTTTTTTTATGTGTTTCAAAATCTGTTTTCTCTCTGTCCAGTCATCTTTCTTGCCCTTCATCCTCCTTCCTGCTCTCCTCATCTTGTCATGGTAATTGGTTCAGAAAAATTATGCAGACTTTGTTAGCTCTCTGAAATCTCTCTTCGCTCGACTCACACAAGATTAATTGCCTGAAGAAGCAGAGCAGCACTTGTTGTCCATTTGACTGAATTAACACTGAAGCAGTGAAGTAGTCGTCTTGGAAGTGAGACCACTGGAAGCTCATATTCTCATTATTTTTCTTTTCTTGTCTTTGTCCTTCTGCTTTTATGTATCAAACTACTTTTTCCCACCCATGTCTCTGTCCATTGTGAGAATTTTCCCTGCGAGGCTGTTTTTCTGCTGGGAATACTGTGAACTTTTGTCAGGCTGGGCGTTGATCAAGGCCGATCTAGTCTAAATCTGTCCAGGATCACCCAAAGAGAAGGCTTTTCATCGGGTTGTGAAACATGATGTAATTATTGTGCAGTGCTTGTAATGTGAGATGTTTGAATATTATCTCAGTCATGGGAACTTAGTTTTGGAGCTTTATCAGGGAATTAAGGAAAGACTCACGGTTGGGGAGCAGCAGCTTAGCCCATTTGAGGAGATTCGGAAGATATGACTGAGCATGTTTGCAAATGAATGCTTGTGCACATTCACAAATGCACACTTTATACTTGTTTGCACTGTCAGACTCACACAATAACTCAGGTTCTGCGGAATCATTTTGTCAAATGGGCTCAAATCAGGATGCACTTTCTGCTTTTGGTTTGCACGAAACTAGATAAACCAAAACTTGGCCATAATATCCTTGGTCCCTAGAGTCTCCAAAAGTAGAAGGGGAGGAAGATCTTTAAGTTATCGGGCTCTTCTATTGTAGAACCAACACATTGTCTACTTTTAAGATTAGGCTTTAGCTGTTCCTTTTTGATGAATCATAGTTAGGGTCGGCTTGGGTTTCCTGAGCCTTAGTTACGCTGCTGGACTTAGACTACTGGAGGACACACTGACCTCACTCTGCTGCTTTCTTTACCTGTTTGTATTTGTAATTATTTTTATGTTAATGTGTTTTTTGATGGAGCTAGAATAGTATAGAAAAATAGAAAGTACACCTGCACCTGCCATTTTGTGTTAGTTTCTCCTTTCTGGCCTCTCAAACCCCAGCCAGTCGAAGCAGATGGCCGTTCGTTCTGAGCCTGGTTCTGCTGGAAGTTTCTTCTTGTTAAAAGGGAGTTTTTCCTTCCCACTGTTGCCTTTGTGCTTGCTCAGGATGGGAGACTGAGACCAAGTGAGGAGTCAATGCATCTGCAGGCTTCCTTGGATAGAAAACTTTTACTAACTGGCTTTTTTAGTGTATGTGAATGCAGTGTTTCCCCTAGTTAACTTGCCGTGGCGTGGTGCTCATCTCATCCATGATTTTTGTTGATGTGGAGGGACGGAGACATGTCCGAGCGCAGTTTGTACCAACAGTTTTTGAGCAGGTGCAGGGGGCGTTCAACATGAGGGAAGAGGCGCCTTTAGCTTTTTAGCTAGAGATCCTGTATTTTGCGCCGCTAGCTTAGTGCTATGTCAGTGCCGGGTGTGTGTGGGGGGTGGAGGGGGGCGGGGCAAGTTTGGTATGGTAGGCAGGGTGCTCAGTTCAGTTGACGGGGTGGAGCACCCTGCTTGTAAAATGGTAGGGGAAACACTGGACTGTTTTTGTACAGTTCCCTGAGACTCGGCCTGTCGCAGTAAACAATAAATCAATTAATTGCATGATAAATGAAAACTATTGACCTCATTTTCATTTATGGGCTTTATCGTTTCTTCGTGTCTCTCTTTCTGAAGACACTGGATGACAAAAGGTTCAACAGTCTTCACTGACCCCTCCCTTTCTCTTTTCTCTTTAAAATCCATTTTAACCGTTCAAAATTGCAGTTTTGGATCGTTGAAAGCAGCTAACCTGAGACGCTAAGCTACGAGCTAAGCTAACAGGCCGACCTCGGGGAAAAAAACCTCCGTCTTGTCGAAGCTCCAAAATTCACGGTTGAAACCCGTGCCTTTGTGTAAAAATTATTTCTCAGCAAAAAGAAGCTGAGAACTTTTTTTATTAAAAGCTTTGTGTGGAAAATGCTATGCTAAGGAGATCATACCACACCGAGCGTCCCCTATTTTGAGAACTGAAGCGAGACAGCCCATGTCACGTCAAGGGGTCTCCCTCCCATTTTTCTTAAAGAGACATGCTGCTCGCACCCTCACTATCCATCCTTCGATTCAAACAGTCTTACAAAACAAATTAACAAAAATTTCTACTTAAATTTGACAACAATTACTAATTATTGTCGAATTTCAAACAATATAATCATTTATCGCAATAATTTCTGAGATAATTAATCGCCCAGAAAAAAAAGTATCGTGACAGGCCTACCTGAGATAACTTCTGTCATGACCTGACGATATATAAATAAAGTGAGGTGAACTGAATATTCAAGAACACTGAGAGACAATCCTGTTATACAGATTAATAATCATCACAAATCGCAGATTCAAAATAATCACTTTAGGAGCAGTTCTTCCACTTCTAGCTTTGAGTATGTGATTTAAGAGTTTACGTTGTAATTTTCCATTAGAAGTTTTTTCCCTGTTGCAGATGCAGTTGTCTACAGTGGAAAGGCTTGAAGTTGGGTATTTAAAAAGTTTGTTTTTGTGCACAACTTTGAAAGATCTTCAGCAGCTCGAGTAGAACTACCGGTACATACTTTATACTTATCTGTCAGGCCTAATGGCTTGTGGGGAAAGGCTGAAATGAAGACACAATGTGTGTTTTTCCCAATTTAAAATCTTTGAGAGATACAGAGTGCTTCCCAAACCAATGCAGCTTGCTCTGGGTCTACTGTGTACATCATTTATCAACATTGGCTGCTGGTTGAAGTTTTTGGGCTCTTGGATGAAACCCTTCAGATGCACAATTGTAACATTTCAGATTGCGTACATGCCACAGTGTTATTACCTGTCGGTGAAATTTGTATTCAACCCATACTTTAAATGTTAAAGGGATCACAGTGAGAACAGAGAGTTGATCTGGATAAAAAAAAAAATTAATGAACTGTGACAATGTGTGCCAATCACCTGCCTTTTTGTGTATGAATGACATGATTTCTGTTTTTCTTCATAATCCATTGAAGGCTGAGAAATTATAATGACTCATGCTGATATAAATGGGTGTTATGGAGAGTAGTTTGGGGGTTGCAGTATCTTGGTGGTCAGTGCCTTGGTCCTATAATCCTGAGGCTCCAAGCTAGATTACATCAGGAAGGGGATCCTTCATTATGGAAATACATTTGTTGCATGAGTTTTCTCACTGTAGCAATATCTACCGACGAGAGCAGCTGAAAGACAAACAATAACATACATTTATTTACTTTGTACTGAAGTTCAGTTTGCGTGGTACTTTTCTAGTTTTGCATATTTTCCCTTCGAGTTTTCTCATTTTGGTTTAACACCACAAATATTTACATGGGGGTGGTGCATTGACATTTTCCTGCTTACTGCCTTTTTCCTGCAGGGATCAGGGATGAACACTGTGGGGTAGGGGGACAAAGCTTCTGTTGTTGTTACCATTATCTTCCTTTCTTTTTTTTTTGCACGCATTTTTCTGCCAAACTGTGCAGCGTCTACTGTAACGAAGATCACAGTCGTACAACACAGATTCACGCTCTTCTTTTTAATCTTTTATCTATCTGTAATGCTCCAGCACTGTGTCACTGCAGAGCTGTCACACACATCCCTTTGTTCTCACAGCAAATAAGCCTGTTTGCTTGCTTTTCCCTTGCTGCTTTGCCTCTAACAATGTGCATTGTGTAAAGTATCATTGTTACTTTTTTCCCCACCCCGGTGCAGAATTGGAAGTAATTATTTCAACAAGGCCCAGTCACCTATACCTTTCAATTTCACAGATGTTTTGGGATTTTCTAAGTAGAAAAAAAAAATGTTTAGCACATGGTTGGTTAGTTCTTTACATCTCCTAAATGATGGCTTTAGGATATAAAATGGGAAAATACAACAAACCGAAGCTCTAAAATATGGATTAAACTAAAATAATCAGATTTTTCATCTGCTCCTGTTTCTGCATGGATTAAAAACCCAGAAAAGATTCCCACAAATAAAATAAAGCAGATGCTAATATGTTTATATTCTGACAGAATTGGAAAGCTCTGTCCTTACTTTGCCAATGAAACAAAATTTGAAGACCAAGGATAGTATTCCCCTGATGATAGTTGCATGAAAACTAGCAAAACGACACATTTGTTCCCGGCAATTTAACTTCGTGTAATGCATAATTGGTTTCAGGTCCGTAGGGACGTTCAGTTCACTCAACAATGGATGAAACATATTGGCCAATACAAGCTGGTGCTGTCCAAAATGTCTCAGTGTTTCAAAATAAATGTAGAGTATTGGACTCTGAACACACTGTGACTCAGGTCTGTCAGATTTTTGTTGTTTTAAACATTCATTTTGCACATTTGAACTCATTAGGAGTCTTAAATTAATCACGTTTTATAGATCATTGGTTGTGTTAAGTTGTTCCCAATAGTAGTGACTCAGAATAAATTGGCTTAACTCATTTAAAAAAATCATTTTAAATTATTTTCTTCTTCTGAATCTTTCCTCGACTGTTTTTTGGCGCATATTAACTTCAGGCCTTAGTTTCAACTCACCTGCATCATCTTCAATTTTCCTACAGAGTCCAGTAAATCCTATTCCATTCTGCATTTTACCAGCTCTTGGAGGATTTAGTGCTCCATAAACTTCCACCAGAGCTGAGACGTGAAAATCCTGGGTGGCTTAGGTTTCTCAATGTGTTACATGGTAACACGTTCCTGCGGTAGTTTGTGGGCTTAAACCAGATGGGAAGTGATGGGAATACATGTTGGGCCAAAACTTTTTATTTTCTAATTCATCGAACTCTATTTGAAACACAAAGACGAGGCAGAAAAATATGCTTTTGTTGCGCAAAGCTGCAGGAAAAAAGAAAATATATATAGAAATATATTTAATGTTTTGAAACATTTTGGCATGGCGGTCTCAGAGGAGTTGACGGGGGAGAATGCGGGCCCCAGCGGCAATCTTTGCACCAGCAAACTGTTTTTTTCCACTGTGGAGTATGTGCTTGTGGGAATCATTTTGTTTGGTGGCTCCTCAGGTTTGGATGAAGGATGAAACGTCTCAGCAACAAAAGAAACCCGTCCAAATGACCTGACTGAATGTTGTTGGACATTGAAGTTTCGTTTGCAAAAGTCAAATGTATCTCTCTCCTGGTGTGTTTTCCTCAGCCAGAGTGCAACAAATCAATGGGGTCATGAGGATCAAACAGGTGTATAGAGAAGACGACTCGTATCAATCTGAAATGCAACATTTTAATCCTATATTCTACTCACTGCTGGGTTATTTTGATAATAACCGGGCTAAAGCTGTTGGATTGAATTGACTAAACATTGGTTCAATATGTTTTATGTAGTAGTTGAATCGGAGATGAGTCTCGTCCATCTGCCATTTTAAGCCATAAGAACCAGTCCGGGGTGTACCTCTGCTTTAGGATGTAATAAGTAAAGGTATGTTGGTAAAATCAACTTGTAAGAAGATGTTGAACTTGGGTGACTTTGGTAATAACTTTAGTTTGCACCATATGGTCAGTCTGGGTTCCTAAACTAGTATTAGCTGTTGCTAATAATTCAGTTCAATTCAGTTTATTTATTTAGCACCAAGTCACAACAGAAGTCATCTCAGGGCACAAAACAGAAACATTCACATACATTATAAAAGCAAATTAGTAAAAGTTCTCTATCTAAGGAAGCAGCAGATTGCGTTGAATTGTCACTTTGTCACAGTCTCCCATCTCGAGCAAGCACAAAGGCAACAGTGGAAAGGAAAAACACCCTTTTAACAGGAAGAAACCTCCAGCAGAACCAGACTCAGGACGAGCGACCATCTGCTTCGACCGGCTGGGGTTTGAGAGAACAGGAAGTAGAAACAAACAAACACAGAGCGGCAGGTCCAGGAGTACTTTCTATTGGAGGAATGACAAAACTCCCACATAAATTATAACAATAGAACTACAAAACAGGTAGGAATTCAAAATGAGCAAATAAGCAGAATGAGGAAATGTGGTCAGTTTGTCCTCCAGCAGTCTAAGCCTATAGCTTCATAACTAAGCGATAGCTCAAGAAACACAAGCCAACCCTAAACTATCCCTAATGATGGTTAGCACCAGCTAGCTGTAATTATTTCAATAACCCAGATTTTGGAGTTTTCCCAATCAACTCATTAGTCACCGCAGTTGAACAAACAAGTAATTTTAACCACTGTTTTGGGTCAAGAACTTGACCCAGTACGCTGGGTAGAACTGATAAATGCAGTGTTGCAGAGACGATAATCTCTGCATCAGTGTGAAGAAGACCAAGGAGATGGTGGTGGATTTCAGAAGGGACAAGGATCCTCTTCACCCCCTACATGTCAGAGGAGCAGCAGCTGTGGAGGAGGTCTCCTGCTACAGGTACCTGGGGGTGCATATATCCAGTGACCTCACCTGGAGAGCCAACACTTCCTGTCTTGTAAAGAAGGGCTGTCATTCCCCTATCTTTTACGGAAGCACAATCCGTAGTGTACTTCCGGGTCGCACTGATCGCCGTTGTTTATTAATGAAAACTGTCTTCATTTACTTAGAAATATACATTATCTCTATCTCTAATGATCTTCATGTAGCTAATTTACACCACTCATATTTCTGTTACAAATCATTGGTTAAGATGACATGTGACCCATTAAACCTGACCTCCAGCCTGGGCTGAATGAGGGAAAACCCTGCAAGATACAGAATGGATTATTTCCATGGTGAAACAGCGCCGCTCGGTGGTGAAGCTGCATTTCATTTTAACCATGACGTAAATATGTCAATGAGTGTTACGGAAATATGAGTGGCGTAAATTAGCAACATGAAAATCGGCGGAGATAGAGCTCATACTTTTCTAAGTAAATTAAGATGGTTCTCATTCATAAACGAAATTATATGAGTACATTTTCCTTAATCCAGCATATTTAATGGCGATCCGTGCGACCCAGAAGTATTCCTTTTAGTGCGTGCTCAAATAAGCAACTGTACGGATCGGGTTCTGTAACAGATTGGGTAATGACAAAGCCCACCAGCGTCTTGACTTCGTCAGGAAGCTGAAGAGAGCTGGACCTGGGCGCTCTGTCCTGAGGAGCCTCTATGGCTGTGTGGTGGAGAGCGTTCTCTGCACCTGCATCACCGTGTGGATCTGCAGAGGGTGGTTAAGGCTGCACAGAAGACTGTGACCACCTCAGACCTCTGCACTTCACGATGCAGGGGGAGGGCGCTCCGCATCATGAAGGACCCCACTCATCCTGCACACAGTCTGTTCCAGCCCCTCCCTTCAAGCATGAGGCTGAGGAGCATTCAGAGCAAAACCACCAGGCTCAGAAACAGTTTATTTCCTGCAGTTGTCCGACTGCTGAACTCGAGCTGCACTTAATTCACTTTTCCAATTTTTAAACTTTATTTATTATATATACAGTATATATTTGTATTCTTTTATATTTATTTTTTTGTTAACTGTTAGGCTTTTGGATCTGGGACCTGAGTCCGAATCTCGTACCACAAACATGCAGAAGTGAGCTGGTATGACAATAAAATGTCCTCGAGTCATTAAAAATGTACGTGGCTGCGGTTGTTTTTACTCAGCAGTTTTTTAATGTGTACAGGACGTGCTCAGACTTCAAATGCATCGTAGTTGTAATTTCTTTTTGTTTGTTTGTTTGTTTCTAGAACAGTTGCATCATTTTGTGAAGAACATTAAAAAAAACAAAGAAGCACTTGCTTAACTTTTTCTTACCACAAGACCTTTTTTTATTTTATTTTTTTTTTACCTCCAATCAATTTTCCCTGACCTCACTGAAAAGTGTCATGAAATGAAAGTAGGAAGGCCTCGACAAAAGACGACGAGGCTCAGTGAGGACAGAGAGGCACCTTCAGGTATCCCAGCATGCTCTCCTCTCAGCGAGCTGCACGGGCGCTCTAATCTCAGCCCAGGTCAGCTCAGAAATCTCCAGGGTGCAGAGGGATCTGCCGAAGCTCTCAGTCTTATTGATTTGTGTCATTCTGTCCCAGCTGTGACTTTGATGTGACGGTTTCATTTGAGCTCTGCTCATGGAGTCTTTAATTAGATTTCAGAGCTGGAGCACCTCTCCCAGGGATGAAGGTGGTGAAAGGGATTTGGCGATGAGTTTGGGGAGCTCTGTCTGTCCGTGAACAAACGAGATGAGGGAACTTTGTGTACTTCTAAGGTTGGAATTAACTTCTGCTCTGGTGGTGTGTGTGTCTGGTGTTAAGGCTCATAAGTGGCGGAGTTGACTCGTGTGCGTGTGTGCGTTTGCTCTTGAGTGCAAGTGTGAGAGCGGGACATGCAAAACCTCCACCCTCGGCTGGATTAACGCCTAAACTTTCAGGGCTAATACCCCTGCATCTTAAATCCACTCCCTCTTACCTTGAACTCAGAAGGTGCGCTCTTAATCTCAAGTGCAATATTTGGAGTCAAATGAAAGTGTGTGCTGCCTGGATGGAGTGTTCTCACTGCAAACAGCTCTGCTCTGACTATCAACGTCTAAAAAGCAGCTAGAGTGGTGCAGACATGCCTCTCAAATGTGAAAAAGAAAGATTAGGACAATGGTTGAGTTGGAAAATGCTGATTTTTAATAAAACGCTTTTCAGACAACTCAGACGTTTTGTCTTTAAATGCAAGAATAAACGTGATGAAAACAAAAGAACATTTTTTTAATTTGCCGCTGCTGTAAAGAACGGTTCTACAACTTTTAATTTTCTGCTGCCATGATGAGGAGCATTGGATCTGTATGTGTGTGTTAGACTGGAAGGATTTCAAGGAAACTCCAGTTGTAACTATATGCACATGCACATCTCACTACCTTTTTAACGCCAACCTGATTTAAGATGGAGGCAACAGCTAATCGGCCTTAGCGAACCCAAACACGGCTATAGCTCAGTCAGTTTTACTAATACAGGTAGTCCTCGACTTACGAACGGGTTCCATACCTACAAACCGTTCGTAACTCGATTTTGATGTAAGTCGGAACTCATTATACTGCGCCGCAAACCCGTTCGTAAGT
>JARVGQ010001954.1:33576250-33587993 GCA_031762355.1 Hypsolebias martinsi | reverse complement strand
ACAATGAAAAAAAGTGCCGTATGCAGCCGGATGACGTCATATGGTGCGTTCAGGTGCCGTTCGTAAATCCGAAACGCTGTTGGTCGAGACAGCCGTAACCCGAGGACAGCCTGTATTCTGACGTGCTGATCGCTTTCTTTGCTGAACTAAAACCGGAGAAGTAAATTGCACCGTGTGTTGCTAAAAGTCAAACGTCAGCTGGATGTGCTCGAAGTGAAACTGCACAGATTCTGCAGCATTTCTAAAAATATGACATTTTATTTATTTATTGTTGTTTGGAGTTTGTTTGTTTTATCTGAAAGGCACATGTAGCTGAAGTCTGCTTTGTTTGTTCACCTTCCTCCTCTGCTTGTGCTTTGCTTTAGGAGGAGGAGAGCAGAGAAGAGGAGAACGGGAGGATCGAGCCCGTTGGCCGAGCCGACTCCTGCGTGGAGCACGCTCCCGTCAGGTGTCTGGAGTAAGTCGATCTATTTATCAGCCTCTCTGCTCACGCACAAGGAAAAACTTTGACCTGATTTTAAAGAGCCTGGTTGGAAAATATTTCCTGCTGAATTCAAAATTTGACACGTTTTATTCTCAAGAAAATTATAAGAACAAAACAAAAATCAGAGACAATAAACTGATTTAACCCAACGAATGAAGACTGAAACTAGAAACTTGTCTCCTAAATAGTTTTAAAAAGCGTTCTGGGTGATGACAGTCCCCCGCAAACATTTACACATACTCAGATTTTTTTTTTAAACATTTCCCTGCTTTTATTTTGAAAACGCATTGCTTCTCGTGTAAACACTAAATCTTGCATAAACTAGGATTCCTTAAAAAAAAAAAAAAAAAAAAAAAAAAACCTGCTGATGTGCACGCCAAAGTTTTAATTAAAAGCTCAGTGTGATCTTTTAGCCTTCGTTCTGTATGTTGGAGTTCAGTCTCAGCTACTACCACGCTAACATGTAGCCCAGTATCAGTGAACCTGACTGACCTACAGGGATTTTAGTGTTTGTGTTAGCGTTTGCAGACATTTTCAATTGAATCAAAAGGTTAATCAATTTTTGATGTGCATCCAGTGATTTATGAGAGCTCAATAAAATCCATTAAGTGGTTCATAAGATATTTTGCTAACGTATGAGCACACCGACATGGCAGGCACATTTATGATCGCCGGCTTTTCATGGTGGCGGTGGATCGAAAAATATTTACAAGTCTTTGACTCCCACGTTATCCACACTGAGGTTGAGTTTTCCATGAAGTTAGTTTGTTCAACCTGAAGCTGCATTTATTTGTGATGGAGTTAAAAAAAAAAAAAAAAGGCTAAAGCTCTCCCTCACAGTTACATTATTGTTTCTCTGACACCTACAAAGGCATCTGGCTGAAACGCGAGTCGTTCGCCGCTCGCTTCTCTTGGAACAATCCACCAGAAGAAATAATTTGTCTCCTTCGTCTTGTCTTCTCACAGTAATCTGGTAAAAGCTCCATCCAGCAGCCTCTGTGTTGCAGTCCACGTTTGTTTTGCAGCAAATCTCATTTGAAAACCTGCTCTCTGATTTACATAATTATCTTTTGTGGGAGCAAAATGATCCTCATCTCGCCGCCGGAGCTCTCCCACGCGCTAACCTGTTCAGCTCGTGTTATTAACAACCCTGTTTTGTTTTGTTGTTTTGCTCTGCTGCATGCCTCCAGCTTAATATGCAGGTACGCTCTTATTATTATTATTCCTGCCATTTCGCAGAAACTCCAGCTTCTTCTTCCTCATAGCTGTGAACAAGCCCCCCCCCCCACCCCAAGCTAATCACAGTCATCGCTTCGAAGCTATGAGTGGATTAGATGTGGCGTCTTGTAAAATGCGCCGGTGTGAGCGTGCTTCACAGCTGGGGAAACGTAGCCTGTAACTGTGTTTTTTCACTTTTAAAGGGTCAACGATGTCGTCCACGTTATTTACCCCCATGTAGGAGCCGTGAAACCCTCCACAGCTCTGGATGTTGCTGGAGCTGCGTCCGTCTGGATGGGAGACGAAGCACAAGTTTATTTTAGTGCATTTGAGCGCCGTCCTGTTGCCGTAGCTCAGATGTGTGTTAGTTTAGTTTGTGCTTTCCAAACAGACGAAGAGTTTCAACTCGAACACGTTGACAGTTTATTTGTTGTGTCTGAACAGGACTGATGGGAGCAGAGGATCAGAAAATACACATTTAGTAACATGATACTCATAGAAAGTGTGTTGATCTGATGTACCGTCAAGACGTTTGTCGTATTTTTTTCTCCCAGCAGGGTGTCACTGTGTTTTGTTTTTGTTTACGTTTATTTCTGAGCAGTGGTTTGTTTATTTCACTGCTGATGTTATTTCTGTTGGTTTTGTTTCTAAGGCTGCGTTCACGCTGCAGGCGAATGGGGCCCAAATCCATTTTTTTTTGACAGTCTGAACATTATAAACCTGATTCCTGGTATTTATTTATTTATTTATTTATTTCCCCTTCAAATTAAACCAGTCTTTTTCATGTTGTACTGAACTGGAAACATTCAAAGTGACTGCAGTCTGAACGGTCATGTTGCATTTTATCCAACTTTTACATCACTGAGGTGGGTGTGAACAGATTTGTGCAAGTAGTAACTAGATAGATTGCATTTCCTGTGAAAATGCAGTGTGAATGCTTATTATAGAAGAACTTGCTGAAAAACAGCTGAAATTAGCTAAAAAAAATCCAGCTGAAATTAGCTAAAAAAATCCTGAATTTTAGCTGAAAAGGAAGAAAAAGCCTAAATTAGCAGAAGAAAGCAGAAAGAACACATTTTTGCTGAATTTGGTTTAAATAAGCAGAAATTAGCACATAGGTTATTAAATTAGCATAAAAACTGCTGAAATTAGCACAAAAAATGGCTGAGAAGTAACTGAAAAGGCAGAAAGAAGTTTAAGCAACCACAAGGAATTCGAAAGAGCTAAAATGAGCTTAAAAATGAATAATTAACTGAAAAAGTTTTTTTAAAAAAGCATAAAACAGCTAAATAGTAGCTGTAATAACTAAAACTAGTTGAAATAAGCTGAAAGGAGCATAACAAGCTGAAATGAGTACAAATAAGTTAATTAGGCTGAAAGTAGCAGCAGTTACCACAAAAACTTGAATTTTATCTGAAAACAGCTGAAATTAGCTAAAAAAAAATGCTTAAAAAAAAGGGAGTAGCTAAAAACATAGAACAAGTTTAAATTACCAGAAGAAAGCAGAAAGAACATGTTTGCCCAATTAGGCTTAAAGAAGCAGAAATTAGGATAAAGACGTAGAAAGTATCTGCAAAAAGCTGATATTGGCAAAAAAAAAACAGCTGAAAAATAGCTAAAACGGCAGAAAGAAGCTTAAATTATCAGAAGGAAGTGGAGAGAGCATGTTTTTGATTAATTAGATTGAAAAAAAGCTTAAATGAGTTTAAAACAAATGTAGAATTAGCCAAAATAGATGCATTAGAATAAATACAGCTAAACAGTATCTGAAATAGCAGAGAAAGCTGACGCAGACATCAGCTGAAAGGAGAACAAGCTGAACTCAGCAGAAAGAAGTTAGAAGAAGTACACATATGTAGTTAGCAGAAATAATCTGAAAGGAGCACAAAACAGCTGAAAGTAGCTGAAAAATGTTTAAATTTGCACAAAGAAGCTGAAGCAGAACAAAATGTGAAAAGAGCAGTAAAAGGTTGTAAACATGTCCAAAGATGTGAAGGATGTAAAATGAGCTCAATCCATTTTCTATGAGAAAAAAAAAATGGCAGAAAAGGCTAAATATTTCAAAAAGCTAAAGTTGCACCAATACCAAAAACAGCTGGATTGTCCTGAAAGAGCTGAACATTTTTGATTTATCGTTTGTTGAAATGACATAAAATTTGTGGAACGAGAAAGATGCTGAAAAACATACTGAAGAGACGTGGATCACAACAGCGTGATCGCTTCATAAACGTTCACACAACAATATGATTCTGACCTCGTGCAGTTTAAATCTTTGAGCTCCACGTGTCTTCAGCTGCAGAACGAGAGTCCAGCTGCTTCGTCTTTGTTCCTTTAATTCCTCACGCCCTGGATGACTGAGAATCTACAGCAACAGACGATGCTAACGTTAGCGTCGGACAGTATTGGCAGTGATGTGATGGATCCATTCTGTGGTTCTCATAAAACAATCGTGTGTCCAGAGGAGCCGTCAAGAGGCAAGTTTCAGTGTGAACACTGGACCAAACAATCATGTCAGATTATAATTGAGTCAGTTCTGATTGCACGACTTCAGAATCACACGTGCTGACGTGTAGCGTCCACAGCGCGCTGCGTGTGACGCCACACCAGAGTCTGACGGAGGCCGCTTTTTAATGATGTCAACGAAAACGCAAAAAAAAAAATAAAAATTTTGAATTGAGCTTTAAGACCTGCAGTGCGACCGTAGCCGTTTTAAAAACTTTCTCTTAACCTTTAACCAACCTTGATCCATAAAGTCTGAAGGCGTCAGTAATTCTTTACTTGAAGGTTTACATTAATTGAACAGATCTGGACTGGATCAGATGAGGTACACCACATGTTGAGCTCTGCAGATCTCAGGCTGTGCTCACGGGGGTGTTGGAAACCTCCGCTGTCGAAGCTCCCGCCATGATTTATTCAGTTTCTTTGAGTTTTTTGTCCTTTTTTTTATACATTTCTTTGTCTTGTTTGTATTTTAATTTGTTTCCGTCACTGTTTTCACCATTATATTGTTTCTTTCTTTCACTTCCTCATTTCCTGTTTTTGTTCACATGGTGTCACCCCCTCCTCTGACTCCCCCTTTCCACCTTCCTGTCCTCCCACCACACCCATGTCTGCGTCCACTCGTCTCCGACTCCCAGAGACATTGTCAAACTGGTGGAGGTGTCAAACGACGGCGGGCCCCTGGGAATCCACGTGGTGCCTTTCAGTGGCAGGGACCGCAGGTAAACCAGCCAGAACCGAGCGGCGGTCCTGCTCCGACGGGCCCGAGGAGATTAAAGGAGAGCTGGGGGGAGGGGTCGCAAGATTTTAAAAATATTTGATGTGGCTCTCCTAAAAGATTAAAGCTGTTTTATTTGTTTACACTGTTAAACAAACAAAGATAACCTTCTAATTATGTTCTTTGTCAACAATAACTATTGTTCATTTTAAATGAACTACAGTTTAACCACATTTGAAGACTTTAATATTTATTCTCAGTGAGGCTCGTCTGTCATGTTGCTGAATTTAAATGATTGAAAAAAATAACCACCTTTGTTTTTAAGTCAATGGCTTGGCACCTTTTTTGTAGTCTATTAAGATGTTCAGTACAGGTGGTCCTCGGTTTACGTTCGAGTTCCGTTATAACGACCCGGTCTTATACCAATTTGAACTTAAACCGAAACTGAAAGCACATGGCGGCCGTAACGTCTTTTTAAACACGTTTTTTTCAATGTAAAACAACAACAGCGTACTTAGAACGCCGTTTTAATGTGATTCCAAGCAGCTAGCTAACAGAATACCCTAAAAAAAAAATCCGGAAAAAACATAAAATGCTGCATAAAAAAGACAACGTAAGGTGTGATGACGTCACCGAGGCGGCGGTCGTAAACGCGAAAAAACGGGAACCGAGCCGGTCGTAAACCGAGGACAACCTGTACTGTGCAAAACTAGATCTGTCGCGATAAACAATAAATCAATTAATCACATGATAAATGAAAATGATCTACCACATTTTCATTTATGGCCTTTATCGTTTTTTTTTTTTTTTTTTTTTGGTGTGTTGTCTTTCTTTCTACCGAAGACACTGGATGACAAAAAGACTCAAGTCCGGTGCTCTTCACCGACCTATCCCTTTCTCTTTAAAATCCATTTTAACAATCCAAAAATCACGTTTTTGGATCGTTAATAGCAGCTAAGCTGAGAAGCTAAGCTACGAGCTAAGCTAACAGGCAGACCTCTGAAAAAATCTCCGTCTTGTCGAAGCTCCAAAATTCACAGTTGAAACCCGTGCCTTTGTGCAAAAAGTTGTTTTTCTCTGCAAAAAGAAGCTGAGAACTTGTTTACTGATTTTTAAAATATTTTTATTAAAAGCTTTGTCGGACAAATGCTATGCTAAAGAGCTTAAACCATCGTCCACCATTTTGAGAACCGAATAAAAGAAGAAGAGACAGCCCATGTTATGTCAAGGGACCTCCTTCCCATTTTTCTTAAAGCGACACACTGCTCGCTCCCTCACTATCCATCCTTCGGTTCAAACAGTTTTATACTGCCATCCGGTGGTCAAAAGCGGTACTACACCTTAAACAAACTAACCAACATTTCTTCTTACATTTGACAATAATTACTTATTATTGTTAAATTTCAAACAATATTATTATTTATCGCAATAATTTCTGAGACAATTAATCGCTCAGCAAAATGTGTTATCATGACAGGCCTAACCGGGGCACTGACCACTGAGCTACCGCAGCCAGAGCCAATGACCTGAAATTGTTCAACTATTGTGTACCCAGCCCATATTTTACATTGTTGCACTCAGGTTTTCTCCTGAACCTTTGAAACAGGGTGGCCAGAAGAGGGTCTCTGACAATCCATTTGTAGTTTGCTTTTTGTTTGACAATGAAGTAAACCTCGTACATTTTACAAAAAAAAAAAAAAAACAAGAAAGGAAAATGAACCGAAAGGAGTTTACTTGCCAACAGATCAGAGACAGGAGATCTACTGTATGTTACCTTGAATGTCTTGATACCTTTTGTGCTGACAGCATACCTTTAATTGGTTGCTCCTTTTCATTTTTTATGTCCGCGTCTGGGATCTCGCTTTGAATCATCACCTGCAGGAAGTCCCCTCGAGTCTGGATGAGCACAGACAACAGTCAGCTTTTACCTATAATACTTATCCACATATGATATTTGAATGAGCCAGGATGGCACAACATTAGCTGGTAAATGACTGTAACATGAATGTTTTTTTTTTCACCAGATTACAGGATGAGGAAATTAATGGTCTTCTTTGGCTAAAAGTGAGATGGGCTTCTGGCTGGAATTACTTTAAATCAGAGACTGAAAGTTAAATATGAACATATCCATGCTTACTGATTCATCTGTTTGATGTTGGTCTTTAAATTTCTTGATAATGTTGTAGAAAAAGTCCACACTGGGTCTCGGTAGCATTTCAATTTTGAAGAGCTTCAGCAGATAATGACCTAAGGGAAACACCACTAAAAACAAACAACAACAACAAAAAAAAAAAAAAAAACATAATTGAGTTGTTAAGCTAAATTTGCATGCTCTTACTAATGAACTCATCTTGAACAAAAACAAGCTGCGCATACTCAGTAACAAAAAAGGTCGAAAGTTGATCTTCATTATCTTCTGCATGTGAGCGTTAACAGGATCATCAGGATTGTTTATCGAGTCGATTTCCACACTGAAGGAAGCACTGGTCACCACATCCAAACTGAATGGTGCCACAAATCTGAAAAAAAAAAAAAAAAAAAAAAAGTAATAGCCACCATGTCGATTTGCTTAAGGAAAAACATTGCATTAATTTACAGTAATACATCAATAACATACTTTTTAACATCTACGGGCTCATTCAAATTCATTTCCCCGAGTTTTTCCACAAGTCGGTCTGCAAAGCGAGCAATGAAGGGAAAAACCTTCAAGAAAAGAGGAAAACAAGCTGTGATGTAGGCAGAGTGTTGTCTGTTCTCTGCAACTGAAAACACTTGGAGACACAGGGGTGGGTATATCTGGATCAAAACAACATTCTGTTCTTCCTGTACCAGGGTTAAATCTCACACCAACTTATAGTTCTGATCCAAATCTGATGGACTATCTATGTAACCGGGAACCGGCAGTAACAAAAACACAAAAAATGGTAATACCATGTTTTTCGCTTTATAAGTCACACCTTCTTGCATAAATTTGTAAGTCCTGCAACTTATACACCAAATCAACTAAAATACGTTTTTCTCCATATTTATAACCAAATGTTTGGCTGAGATCTGACGATTCCATTCATTCTGACATGGAAAATATTGAACACTACCATTTTCAGCCACTACAGGGCACGTGACCTTTATGGCAAGCCAAGTGTCTCATTAATAGGTAAAAGTGGCTATTAATGAGACACTTGGCTTGCCATACAAACCACCTTCGTCTCGCTCCGGAACTCCTGAAGCAAACGTTAAATCAGCCGCATTTCGCTGCACCGTCCAGGCAAAATGCAGCTGATTTGACCATTAAAGTGCATTTATTAAGGAAAAGTTCAACTGTGACACACCTTTGCTATAATGTCGAGCAAACAAATAATTGTTTTTAGGTGTTAATTTTGTTAAATTCTTGTTAAAGTCCTCCCGTGTGGGCTCCCGCAGCCGACATTTGGCAGCCAATCGATTTTTGGCACAACACCGGCCCACATTTCCGGGTGGTCAACGGTGACGCATAATAAATGTGACTAATACAGCAAAGCAACTTATTTATGTTTTCCCCCTCACTTTATTAGACATTTTTGGACTGATGAGACTCACATGGTGGTGCAACATGTCCGGTGGCAAGTACAGTAAATAGTGTAAACTGAGCTTTACTGTTAAGACTGTGAAGTCCCTACAAGTGATTCATGACCAGTCATGAGCCATCTACCTGTTTCAGTCTCCCACTGGTGAAGCAGGGAGAGATTGTGCTGCGAATTCGTTTCCACCTTTCGTCTTTAACGGCTGTAATTGCATCCTCCAAAGGTCCACCCGTCGCTCCAATAACGTCCTGCAAACAACAGACAACATGTTTAGATTCTGCAGAGGATTCTCCAAAAATTCAACTTCCTCCAGTGTTGACGTGAACAAAGATGATAATCACTGTGAGCTACATGAACTGCATTTGTACTGATCAATAACAAATTGATATTAGGAATATTTTTAAAGAATGTTCAGTGACTTGTGAACGTATTCATCCCTCTTAGTAATCTTATTTTGTTGTCTTACAAACTGGAATTTAAATTGATAGTTTATTTGATTAAAAACAATAATTAATCCATCCATTATCTTTACCCACTTCTTCCTTTTCAGTTCATGGGGGTCACTGGTGCCCATATCCAGCAGTCACTGTGCAAGAGGCACGGGACACCCTGGACAGGTCTCCAGTCCATCACAGGGACACATAGGGACAAATGAGACAAACAACCGTTCACTCGCTCACTCACACCTGGAGACAATTTAGAGTAACCAATCAGCCTAACATGCATGTTTTTGGTCTGTGGGAGGAAACTGGAGTACCCGAGAAAACTCACGCATGCATGGAGGGAACATGCAAACTCCACCCAGAAAGGTCCTGGGCTGGGATTTGAACTGGCGAACTTCTGGCTGAGAGGTAACAACTCTACTAACTGAGCCACCGTGACACCCTAAGCAAGCTTTAAAACATGTTTTAGATTATTTAAGTTAAATGGGTGCAAAAAACCTGGTTTGCATAATCCTAAAATATATAAAACTGAAAAAAGTTGTGTGCATATGCAGAATGTCTCTGCAGGTCTGTCTCCATAAGCTTCATACATGCAAGAACTGGATGTTGTTTGTTTTGGGAACAACCTGCTGCAGCTCCTCCAGGTTGGATGGGTGCTGCTTGTGTCCGACAATTCTTAAACCAAACAAGATTTCTTTGAGCTTTGGACTTTGACAAGTCCAGTCCAGAACATTGACCTGGTTCTCCAAGGAAAATGTTTTTTTTTTTGTTGTTGTTTGTTTGCGGTCATTGCTCTGCTGGAACCTCCATCCCAGTCTCAGACCCTTGACAGACTTCAAAAAGTTCCTCTCTAATTCTTTCCATAATTTGCTTCATTCAACTTTTCTTCAACTCTGACCAGTTTACCAGTTGCTGCTCATGAAACAAACCTACATTCCCACAGCACGATGCTGCCACCACCATGCGTCACTGTAGGGATGGTGTTCTCAGCATGATAAGAGGGAGTAAAGTTTGCCTCAGACATGGTGCTGTTCTTGATGGCCTAAACGTTCAGGGTTGACTCATCTGACCACAGAACCTTCTTCTGTGCGTTTAGGAAAGAAACACTCCAGTGACCTCATGGTTGAAAGAATGTGCAGCTTTCATACTGAACGTTGGCGTAGGGACAAATGTGAAAAGTGCATGTGCACAAAATTCAAATGTATCCAACCGTGCGCAAGGATTCTGTGCACCTTTCCTTCATGCATCCGGATAAATGTGCACACGCGACATCTCCCCTGACACGGCCTCACTTAAAATATTCAAATGTGTCCTGCATGTGTCTCAACCTCTCTGCACAATCAAAACGATGTCGTTATGCAGGAAAATTAGGAATTTAATAAAATGTGAGTCAGAGGCTCTCCTAAAAAAAGTAGTGGGGTGTAAAAATGTGCTTGCCACGCGTGCACAAAAAGGAACAATTGTGTGTGTGTGTGTGTGTGGGGGGGGGCGGGGTATGAAGCTCAGTGAGAAGGTTGCCGAATCAGATCCCAGTCGAGGACCATCCTGGGTGGAGTTTGCATGTTCTCTCAGTGCATGCATGGGTTTTCTCTGGGAACTCTGGTTTCCAAAAAGGCATACAAAAAAAACACCATACACGTTAGACTCAGTGCTTAATTTGTAAACCAAACGTTGCCGGAATGCGAATGGGGGCAGGTGCTGGGAGAAAATTTTGAATAAAGTAGATGCCATTGCCTGCATTCTGGTGTATTGTAATGGGTCCAGTTGTGTCTGAATTGAACTTTTTTTTATTGTAATGGGTTGCTTAACATCTACATTTACCTACATAAGTAAACACTTGTGTTTATAACCTTGTGTGAATAGAGCACTCTCAGCTTCTCTCAGACATCTTAACACCCACCTACACACATACACCCACCTTCACCCTGCGTCGAGTACTATCTCCACTGCCACTGCCTTCATGTGCTTCAATTCTCAGTTGTTTAGTTGTACAATGAGAAGACTTTTTTAAAATGAAAGTAAACTGGACTGTCTTTTCGACATTTTGATCGCTGTTATTTTGACAAATTTGCGCTGTTGTTTTGAAACGTGATGTCCGTGATTACCCATCAAACGTTTCTCTCATGTTTTTTTTAATAAGTAATAAAAAATGGATTATTGACCCACTTAAACTGTAAAACTGATTTGCAATCTAGTTGTGCTGTTTAATTATATTTTTATATTTTTAATTAAATTGCCCATGAATGTACTTTTAGGGGGAGAGATTTTTTTTAAGGGTAGAAGTGGAAAGGCTTACTTGAAGGGGCAGCTCTGACATTTGTAAGTGTGATGCTTAAAATTACCGTAGTGTTTATGTCATTATTTTCAGTTTACATGCCCAATATAGGTTTTATTTGTTCAAGGAAGTCAAATTTGTTCTTAACTTTATTATCACTGAGCCTGAGAGTTACTGGATACAAACAAACAGTTACTGGAATGCACCCTGTCAAAATAAGAGTTCCTGGAATCTGTTCCTGCATGCTCTAGAAATAAAGTTGACTTGACTTGATCCAGCTCAGATTATTTTTTTCTCCATTGGTTCCCTGTAAAAATCAGAATACTGTACTTACTTCTAATCTACAAAGCCCTCAACAGCCTAGCTCCATCTTATATTAGAGATCTCATTGTTCCATATTTTCCTACAGAGCACTTCACTCTCAGACTGCAGGCTTACTTGCGGTTCCTAGAGTTTCCAAAAGCAGAAAGGGAGGAAGATCTTTCAGTTATCAGGCTCCTCTCTTGTGGAACCAACTTCCAGTTTCTGTCCATGAGGCTGACACAT
>JARVGQ010001954.1:33493937-33504821 GCA_031762355.1 Hypsolebias martinsi | reverse complement strand
GGATGGATTGATGGATGGATGGAGGGATGGATGGATGGAGGGATGGATGGATGATGGATGGTACTTACTTTTAAGGTTTAAATGGCTTAGCACATAACTAGTAAACTGATCTCTTTGACTTTTATGATTTTAAAAGTGCACAGAGATCCTTCAGCCAGATACTCGTAGTGCAGATGAGGACTAAATTAAAGCTCAGAGTGGATGAGGCTTTTGCATTTGCAGCCTCCAGACTCTGGAACAACTTGCCTGACACTTGATGTTCATTCTGAGTACTGTACTGTATAAGCAATCTTTAAAATGCTGCCTGAAAATGCTACTTACGTATTTATGTTGACTTTTAATTCAAGTTCATCTTGAGTTACATCAGATTTTTGAGACTGCAATGTTTTCTTTTTGTAGTTTGTTTATGGCCTACTTTATTATACTTGTTTGATTTTTAATTATTTTATTGATGGTTGTTCCCATTTGTTCTTGACCTCCTGGAGAAGGACTTTGGTCAACGTTGTTGTTTTTAGATGTGCTTTATAAAAATTCATTAGGATGTAATTTCACAGGCAATGACTTTTCAAAATCTAAATTATGTATCTTTTAAATTAGCATATTCAAACAAAATGCACAATCAGTGTGTGTTTCACTGCAGATATTTTATATTATATTGTTTATGTGGCTCAAATTCATTCTCACAACACATCCCAACTGAAACATGTTAATACTGCTAAGATGCAGAGCACTTTGTGCAGGTTGTCATTGTGATATCTTTACACCAGCCTGCATTCACAGCTTCTCTGTTACTTCTGTGCTGGATGTTGGCCCCAACACATTCCATTTAAGACGCAAACTATACAACAAGTTCTACACTACAACTATACCACTAACTATGTTTTTTGTTTCCTATTGAAGAGAAAAAAAGGGAGACTTGGAAATACCCTCTGTTCGAACAACCTATATAGATGTGAGTGAGTGAATGGTTGTTTGTCTCATTTGTCTTTGTCTCTCTGTGATGGACTGGAGACTTGTCCAGGTTGTCCCTGTAATGATCACAAAACAAAAAATACACAGTGTAACTCATACCCACTTGAATGCCTTGCACCAAAAACATTAAAGTATACTTGCATTCCCTGTTCAATTCCAGTCTAGAAAATCGTTCATCTTGAAAACTACAAACATTCACTTGTCAATTCCGTCAGTGACGGGGACATCAGTATACTGCTTTGCTTGTTTGGCCTATTTTTTTACTATAGAAAAGTGGAGATAGTTCTGTGAGTCTTTCAGGATTAAATATTTTAGAAGAGTTTGGAGTTGGGCCTGTTTTGTCAAAATTTAATTATTGTGTAAGACAAAGATTATAAGTGATATTTCCCACTAAATGCATTTGTCTAGGTTCATGAGAATTCATGAGAGTTAAAGCAAGTGGGCCCATGTTTTCTGTGAGTGCTTGCAAGTGGGAACAAAGGCAAAGTAAAAGGAGTCGATGGCACTGATAAATCCTTGTCATAATCTGAGTTTACCTCAGGGTCGTCTTTCTTCTTCTTCCAGATAGGAAAACTCTGCGGAGTTCCTTATCACACACCCAAAGATAACAGGGCTGCAGTACAAAGCAATGATCCTGTCTGTTTGCTGACAGTGAAGTAGTCTCAATCCCTGCAGAGGAATCCCACCTTGTTCTGGGACAACGGATGGAGACAATATTAAAAGTGTAGCTAGTTTATATGGATATTTTGACATACAGACTTTGTCTGGAACAAATACAGCAATATTTGTCTCATAAAGATGCCAAGACTGATTGATAGGCTATAGCATTTAGAATGGGGAGGTGCACTGACTGTGCAAACATGTGCATCTGGGCTATCATAAAAAAATGAGGTGTCCTATCCCTGTGTAGGCTCAGATGTTCACTTCTTTCTGCTAAAGCACGAAGAACATTGTTATATACAATGTGATACCACAATAATAAAATACAAATGCATTGAAAATAATAATAATGTCATGTGCTGTCATCATTGTATGTTGGTGAAATTAGTTCTCTGCATATCACCCATCACACCTGGAATACACCCAGGTGGAGCAGTGGGCAGCTATAGGCGCCTGGGGAGCAACTGGGGGTTTTGCGTCTTGCTCAGAGACACCACGACATGTGGGGACAGCTGGAGATCGAGCCTGGGACTTTAAGGTCCTGAGTCAGCTGTCCTGTCTCTGCCCCATCTTGGCCCTCCATGTTCATAACATATGAAATGACATTTTTTTTTATTTTTGATTTGATGTTTATTTGTTCATTTTAAAAGAACAATACAGGCAGTCCTCGAGTTACGACGCCCCCGACTTACGGCATTTCGGACTTACGAACGGCACCTGGTGACGTCATCACGCCTCCATTGAGCAGTGTTTTTCAGTATTTTCTGTGTTTTTTGAGGGTACTGTGTTAGCTAACTGCTTGAAAATACATTTTTAAGTTACAGAATGTACGCTGGTGTTGTGTTACGTTGAAAAAAACGTGTTTAAAACGCAGTTTACGTGCGCAGTCCGACTTACGGCAAAAAATCCGGACTTACGACGCCACGTGCTACGGGTCCCAACTTAAGTCAAAATCGGGTTGCGAACGGTCCGTAGGAACGGAACCCGTTCGTAAGTTGAGGACTTCCTGTACTTGGTAGCATTTGAAAACTTTTAGGAAACAGTGCTAATCGCAGAAACATAAGTTTTCATGTACAAAACTCGTCGTTATTTATAACAGGATGTGACACGAGTCGTTCTCCGACAGCCATTTAATCGCATGCATCAATGTAGAAATGTAAATTGTGCAGCGAGCTTGCAGGTTGCCCCACTATACGGCGGCTTCAGTACCAGGTTCGCTCCTGACGAGGCACATTTTTCAGCGTGCAGAGTGAAGCCTCGCTGCAGTCCAACACAGTTACCAGCAGCAGTTGGGTGACTACAGATTTGATTTCCTTTCATTTGGCTCGGATGTGGCTGAGGCGCTAATTGTTTTTTTGTGTGCGATGGAAGAAGGCGAGCAGAGGACGCTCTCTGTCCTTGGTGAGGGCGGCGAGCTGACGTCGAGCCATCCGTCACTGTCGGTTCTTGTGTATTTTCGCTGTCGCCTTGACTGAATCAAACACGGACCTCTGAAATCAGCAGCTTGAACTCCAGGATGGATGCTGCTGAAGGGAGACGTTCAGAGGAGCAGAAGCGTGCGAGCTTTAAACACAAGGAGGAAGTTTGTGGCAGTTTACTTAAAGAAACGGCAGGAAAAAAATGTGCGAAAGTGTGAAAAAAAACAAACTGACATGTTGATTAGTAGTTTCGTCGTTTTGTCGAAACCTTCTCAACGGTGTGTGGGCAGCCATCAGACGGAGAGGAGCTCGGTTCCAACTTTGTGTCAGGAAAATTGAAGGAGTAAATGTGCATCTGCCAATGGTGGCAGCACAGTCAGCTGTACTTTTATATAATCTGATAAGAGTCAGAAATACTCTCATAAATACAGTAGGCCCTGGTTTATCATGGGGGGTCCGTACCCTGAAGCCCCACGATAAGAGAAAAACTGCAAAGTAGGAATAATAGTACAAGCATTAAGTAGTAATTTATTTTAGTATATACATATATATTTATATAAAGGTGTTTTAAACACTTTCCACTTGCAATATTATAAACAATGTTTGTAAACGCTCTAAAAGAGACAGAATGTCATGATTTCAGCTCCCTGCCTCCGCTGCTCTCAGCCACCTGCAAGCGCTCTTGGCCACGCCCACTTCTTGTTGGCACAGGGAACAGCTGATCAGCTGCAGCAGGAAGTTTATCCTGCAGTAAGTGCTGAACAGAGGTGCAGCAGCTGATAAATCATTTTAAATAATTTATTTTAAATAAAAATACTATGCTGATCGCGCGACTCATCAGGCAGTCAGCCAGTGTGTCGTGTCCACTCTTATTTTGAAAAACCGCGAAAGAGCGAGTCCGCGATAAACGAACCGCGACGTAGCGATGGACTACTCTACATGTTTTATATCTCTAATCTGGCCAAAGAAAGCTGTGTTCTGAAACGACTTTCTATATTTAAAAAGTAATCTGTGAAATAAATACAGATAAATAGACTTTGTCATTGACACTGTTCAGTGCTCGTGCAACTAAATCTTGTTGCAATGACGGTTGGCACTTGCTCTGATTGCTCTTAAGGAAACTGTTCCTAAACAGCTCAGTTTTTTTTTCTCAGATATGACGCCTCTATGAAGCATCAAATGTGTGTAATTGACATTTAATGTGACCCTTTGTGTCGAACCAACGAATTATAAGCAAGCTGGTTGTTTTATTGTTTTTTTTGTTTGTTTTTGGTCAAACATATGATGATTAACTACTTTATCTGCTGGAAACTATCTCCTGTCCAAAAAAATAATGCTAAATAATGTTTTGAAGCACTTTTCTGAGCAATACAAACAAATACCATTTATTTTGAGCAGAAATAAATAGATATTCTTGTTACTTCCCTGCGCTCTAGACAAGCTATTTTCAATACCAGCTGGTAAATTCTGATATTTAAATACGGTTTGCAGTTTTCTCTTTCAAATGCTATCAATAAATCATTAGAATACACAAAAATTTTTTTAGTGTATTCTGTATTCTGAATTGTATTTTTAGTAAAAATACAATTCAGATCCATTTTACTTTTAGGGTTTTGATGATTAGCTCAACTAATGAAGCCAAATCTGTGGAACCTCATGAAACCTGGATGGTCTAGTTGTCAGAATGTAGCTTAAAAATCAGGAATCCAAAAATGTTTTGTTTAAATCTGACTTAATTCCTGATTTGATGTCATGTTACAGTTTTAATTCCTAATCTGTGCAGTCTCCAATGACCCACCTAAGCTCCATTTGTGCTGCAGTTTCAGTTAAAAATATCCATTTTTTATTACCCGGTGCGATGCTTATTATAATTGTTAACCTAATGACTCTTGAGATAAACTTATAAGATGATGTCATTAAACAGTTCCTGGTAACTAAATCTGATTATAACTGCGGTGTAGATTGATTCTGAACTTTATAAAAACGTGTTTAACTCACACCTTTAAATGTGTTTGCCTCATAAATCTGTCTTTTTTAAAAACCTGGACATGGTTTATTTTCACTTTTTGTGCAGAGAACGTCACTTTATCATTTATTTTTAATATAAATGATCCGTGGTCCATTTGCGAACGTTAAAACACAGCCGCCCTGTCCGTGAGGTGCAGCGAGGGCTTGTGTGCTGTTCTGTGTTCGGCCGGAGCGTTTATTGACACAAACTGCTGCCACATGTTCAGGGAGATCACTGAAGACAATGTTGGACCATCAGAGGAGTCCAGAACGTTTTCCACGTGTCATCAATATCCTGTGAGAAACTGCTCTTCAAGCAGACGTCTCGGCTGAAGAACTGGGTTCTTTCTTGGAGTTGAACATTTGCAATGTATGAAAAAATTAATTCAAACCATTAGAAACATAAACATGTAAATAAATGTTGATGTTGTGTAAAAATCCTTAATTTTTTTCTGTACGCTCTAAAAATCCTTGGTTATAATCTACCCTTAGTCTTCCCAGACTGGATTGTTTTTGCAGATTAGTTTTGTTTTCCCATTAAAATAAATTGGCAGCGTTTCATTTTAGTTTTTCTCACTGTATTTGTTTATTTTTTTTTTTTTTTTAACTTATTTCTGACTGAGGTGTTTTTAAGAAGAAACCACTTCGCCAAGTTCAGAGTCAGGACTTTTTGTAAGGTTGAAAATAGTTTTCATGTTTGTGACGGCGTGCCATTTGTCAGGCCTCCAACAACGTGTAAATGTATCCTTTTTGTTTTTCCACCTCTTTAATGCCGTCAGTGGAGTGTGACTGCTGTGAGCGGCAGCAGGCGAAGCCTTCAAATAAAGTGGGTGTGCAGCGTGAAAAGCCTATCAGGCCGGCTCTCAGTGAGACGTTAAAGCAACAGGACAGGCTGATGAGAATAAATGGGGGGGAGCGCTAACCCGCGAGCTTGTTCACTCTGCATGTATTCAATTTTCCAGTTCAGCCTTTTTTACCTCAATCTGCGTCCCTTTTTTTTGGTTTTCCTAAAATGAAGCATTTTTCCTCCTTTCAGACTAATACTTTAGAATAGTCTGCAGCCCTGAAAAGCGTGACCAAATTTCAGCTCATGTATAGTCTAGCTATGTTCACTTTAGCTGGTTTGACCTGGACTGTGCACAGCAGTACACATTTCTACAAAAGCATCAGGCTTTATTTTCTTTGTCGTGAAAAGAAAGTTACAAAAATCAAACATAAAAAAGCCAAATCTCAGCAAATGAGCAACCAGGGCTTGAACCTGCAGCCTCAGGATTACATGTGCACTGACTGAGTGGACCACTGAGCTACTGCGGATCCTCAAAGAGAAAAATAAAATAAAATGAGTAGACCTGTTATTTTAATTAATTGAATTTATTAATTATGTAAGATAATTTTTCTTGTCACCAGCGGCAGGGCTGCGAGAGCAAGACACACACAACAAACACGATAAAGTCCGTCCTGTAATTTAACTGATTTTATATTTAGTAATTTCATTTATATTACTATTATTTTATGATTTATTTCATTTATCATTTAATATACTTGTAATACAACTCCTTAGCAGTGCGGTTGGCCATAACATTTATTGCTCTCGCTGCAGACACGTTTAATGAAGCGGTGACCTTCAATAGTTGTTTCTGATCTTCCTGTTCAACGTTTTGCCTTTAACAATAATAAGTTTTAACAAAACTGGTCCAGATGACATGATTTAACTTTTTTTTTTTGTTGTTGTTATATACCTGGATGATCGAGCGTACAAACTTTCATTCAAATAAACTCTAAAGGCTTTTATTTTAATGAAAGTTGCTTCGTCTCCATGAGGTGAAGCAGTTTGGAAGGTTTCATGGCCTCGTAGGAAAAAGCTGGTCGCCACATATCACACAGAGCGTGTGAATCAGCTGATGTGATGGACCCATTCATATGTGGCCCAGTTCAGGTCCCCGGCCCAGTGGTTGGGGACCGTGGCATAAAGGACCATTCAGAAGATGCATAAAGTACCTCAAGTAAATCAAAAGTTGGTAACGAATATTAAATTAAATTAAATTAAAATTAAGTCTAGTTTCTTCCCCAAACATGTGAACAAAGTTGCTCTGGTCGGTTCATCAGGGGTCACTCGTGCGCCTGCATGTCCAGCAGTCGCTGTGCAAGAGACAGCACCCCCTGGACAGGTCTCATGTCCATCACAGGGACGTGGAGACGGCACACTGCACACGATGGTGTCAGGATCGGTTGAAGGACAGGAAATGAAAGAAAAAGCAGCTGAAGTCCAAAGAAAACCTTAAAAGTGATGCATAAAGAACGGATGGAGCACTATACCCTGATGCATGCTCAATAATCCAGGTAGAAACATCTAAAAAAAAAGCGAAATCTGGTCCTCTAGACCAGATTTAGCTTTTTTAAGTGGAGAACTATCTCTTCCCACCAGGAGACTTTTCTCAATTCAAAACAGGAGAATGCATTGTTCCAAGCTTTAAGCTGCTCTAAATGCTCTGTTTAGCTAAATTCAGCTGCTTGAACTACAGATGACGCGTCCAGTTGTTTTATTAAATTAAAACGTTTTGATGTTTTTCTGTGTGCTGGATCACTGAATATACACCAGAATATCAAGAGCATTTTACACGATGAGAAGCAACCGGCTGCTTGTACACACAATATAAATTGATTAGCTGTGATTTCTAATTTTTGCACAGCTCTGAACAAACATTCAATTCAACCTTTATTTATACAGGTTGGTCTCCGTGAGCCTCGAGGACTCATTTGTAAATGTTTGTTTTAAACAGCGTCGCTTGAAATGTGCTCTTCACAGAAAGATGAAGTTTGCACGTTCCGTATTTCAACGTGCATTCCTCCTAAAGTCATTAAAGCTCATCTCTCGTCCCCCATCGCACTGGGTCGGCCCGGTCTTGTGCGTCCTGCAGACTTGTGCCGCGGCGGCTCCAAAGTGAAACCACCCAGGAGACTTTAGATTTTTCATTTACCTCCATCCTGCATCACCTCCTCAGTTATTATCGTCACCACGTCTTGTGAAAGATGCCAAGTGGGAGCAAAGAATTATGCCTGCACAACCATTGGAATTGTCTTAGTTTAATTAATCTGCCATGTTTCTCCAATTCTGCTGATGCTTATTTTAATTTACGGCCTCGTCTCGTAATGAGATTTGCAGTCAACTGGGGAGGAGTGACACACGAGAACACACGAGAACACACGATCGATTAGGAAACGATATCCAGGTTAGATCGCGGCGTGTTGGTGTCAGAACATAGCGTTCCTCGGGAGGGGACTCGTGCTCAGGTGTTTTCTTTGTGCAGTCTTTCCTCGGCAGCCGTGGGGCCAGTAATGAGATTTTTATTTCCCTGCTTCTTAAGGTCAGCAGTTTCTGTACAGTTCAGACGTGTTGACAATAAACAGCTGCTCCGTAAAAGAACTGAGCTGCTGTTACTGACAAACTTCTGCCAGTTTCCTGCCACACTACACAACAAACAATAATATAACACCTAACTGGACTGACACACTTAATTATATTACCGTATTTTTCAGCCTAATAGTCACAGTTTTTTGCATAATTTGCATGCCCTGCGATTTATACACCAAAGCGACTTATTTATGGATTTTTCCCCATATTTACATTTATAACCAATTTCTGGCTGAGACATAACCGTTTTCATTCATTCTGACTGAAACTATTGAACAGTACCATTTTCAGCCACTAGATAGCGCTCGAGTAGTGTGGCATGCCGTTGCATCGTGTAATGTTGTGTCAAGTGGCTATTAATGGTACAGTCAGCTTGCCGTAACCTACCATCTTCGTCCAGGTTCAGGGTCATGCCTGGATCAACCGTCAAATCATCTTCATTTCGCTGCACTGCCCCGGCGAAATGAAGCTGGTTTGACCATTGACGTGCATTCGATTTTTGGCAGCCAATCTATTTTTGGCACAACACCGGCCCATATTTCCAGGTTGTCATTGGTGACGCGTCAGGGGTGACGCATAATAGATGTGACGTATACGGCGAAGCGACGTGTATGTCGGAAAATATGGTACTGTAACATTTGTGGCTATACCCAGATAGAGCTGTCATTACTAACCCAAAACTTGGCCCGGACTGACCGGATTAGGGCCGGGCCGTTATACTACGATTAATGGGCGGGCTCAGCCGGTCTTGGGCTTTTAATTAGATCAGGATCAGCTGTGATCCAATTATATAATAACATGGCTTGCCATACATCCACCAGCCCCATGCGGCCATTTCACCCCGAGCTGACCGGCCTTGAAAGAGGTAAGAAGTTCAGTTATGCTTCAGATGAGACTATACTGCCAGGCAGCGATCCATCCATTCTGCCGCTGCACTCAGCGGACGCGCGCGGGCGATGATCCAAACAGGTGAGATCCCAAAGCAGACGTGTGTCAGAGCTGTTGGCGTGTCTCAGTAATTAAGAAGAACGCAGTCAGAAATAGGGTTTACATTTTTTTTTATGGCCATGAAAGGACAAACACCTCTCAGCTTCGAATATTCTGCCCCGTTTATTCAGCTGCGCGTCCCCGACTGTTAATAACTAATTTAAAATGTTGGGGTTTTTTCTGGGTTATGACCTGTAATTACTGCTAATTCGTCGGGTCATGTGGGGTTCGGAAATTATGACTGTGGGCTGAGGCCGGGTCAGATCAGATTTTTGGGCCTGAACGCAACTCTATACCCAGACACATGGACGAGGAGAACATATACCAGCTTCAGAATGTATTTAGTTTATTTACAAGGTGATAAATCATTCAGTGAGTCAGGTATGGAGCTGTAACCCTGAGAAGATAGTAGTCTGTCAGCAGGGGTGATAATGTTGTTGCTGCTCCTTGTGTAGAGGTAGGAGTCAGTAGTGGGGAGAGTTGACCCAAATGGTTCCAGGCGAAGAAGGTGCTTGTCTGAACAATGGCAGGATACAGGAAAGTGGTCGGACGGTGCGGAGGCACAGGAGAGCTCGAGGTCCACAGAGGAGAGTCCAGGGGACAGGAGGACATCAGGGACTGTTTAGATTTGGCAGGTAATGCTCCAGCGCTGACTGGAAGTCCTCTGCAGCCTTTTTTATGCTCCTCTTGTTCAACAAGCCGATGATCCTCAGGCGCTGCTGGTTAGCGTTAGCTGTGGCTGCAGGGAGCTGGCACAGCAGAACTCCCACAGTAACAGAAAAACAGACGACCAGAAGTGGCCCGTCTTCAAATGTCGCGTTTTTTTTTTTTTTTTTAATATATATTTTTGCTTGAAGTATTTTTATTTTCTAATGAAATCTTCTTTAAGGAATTATTTCTGGTAACTTTTGTCGGCTACTCTTTAAATGATTGAACTCGGTGAAAGAAACACCAACAAACATCGTATTACTAATTAGAATCAGATTGTGTGGATTTTTGTGGCTTTTGACTCGTTGGTGGAAAATCTTAAATGGGAGAAAACTGTCATGGTGCAGCTCATTTATTTACAAAGAGCGTTAATTCTCTTTTCCAGAGCTGTGTTTGTGTTGTAAATATTTAATACCAGGAAATTGGGAATATATAGCAGGCTGACTGTCCAAATTCAAATAAATGCCACATATAAATAAAGTTGGCATACTTGTTGTCACCCACTGCCTACGTGTTAAAATTTAATCAAAGATTTAATACAATCTGTTACAGCTTAGTGTATGTGCTGGAGATTATCCTCAGCTACTACCACACAACAGTTTGGCTGAGTATCTCTAAAATTGGCTGAACTGTAGTCTTCTCATGTTTGCTAAAGTTGATGAGATGTGGCAGCTAATTTTAATCAGGTCAACTCCAAAGATGAATCAGGTGTGGATGTAT